>JARSSU010017421.1:0-30608 GCA_029619165.1 Eurosta solidaginis | reverse complement strand
GAAGCTGAACAGCTCCACTCAGACATTAAAATAGGAAAGATACGTACACAACGTGATGTGCCTTGGTGGAACAAAAAGCTTGGGCAACTAAGATGCCAGGCTAGGAAGCTGTTCAATAAAGCGAGATCTACGGGCGACTGGGATTCATACAAAGTTGCTCTAACATCTTACAATAAAGAACTTAGGAAATCTAAAAGCCTTTTCTAGAGATCACAGAAACGTAATTGGCACGTTGAAAAAAACAGATGGGAGCTACACCACGCGGCCGGAAGAGACGAGCAAACTATTACTCGAAACACACTTTCCTGACTGCACAGCAGGCTATAAATCACCACCTATAATGGCAGATTTGCCAACGATCAGTGGTAATGAAAAAAGCCTAGCAACAAAGCTCACCACTATGAAACGAGTGCAATGGGCTCTGTCTAATTTCAGCCCATTCAAGTCGCCAGGACCGGATAGGTTCTACCCATGTCTGTTACAGCAAGGTATAAAGCATATAGCCCAAGTCCTTTCCACTTTATATAAGGCATCACTACTGCTCGGCCATATCCCGAGCAGGTGGGCAGAGGTTAAGGTAGTATTCTTACCAAAGCCAGGGAAACCCGAGCAACTGCCCTCGTCGTATCGACCAATAAGCCTGAGCTCGTTTCTCCTAAAAGGTATGGAGAAAATCTTAGATCAGCATATCAGGGAGGTCAATCTAAATAAACTCCCTCTGTGTAGGAATCAGTTCGCCTACCAGTCAGGGAAATCCATGGAGACGGCTAGCCATAGTCTCACTGTAAAAATCGAAAAGGCTCAAGAGTCAAAAAATATAGCCCTCTGCGCTTTGGGGCTTTCGATAACACAAAATATCAAGCTAACGAACAAGCTATGATTGACAAGGACATAAGCCCTATAATAATACGATGGGTGCTGTATATGTTAAAGAGTAGAAAAATCCATTTGGAACTGGGGGAAATGAATCAATTGCATCCACAAGAGGCTGCCCACAAGGGGGTGTGCTCTCCCCTCTGCTGTGGACCCTGGTCATTGATGACCTCCTTCAGTTAATGAAAACCGAGGGATTTGACACACAAGGATATGCAGATGACATAGTTATTTGCATCACAGGGATGCACGAAGATACATTATCAGATCGCATGCAACAAGCCCTTTGCATCGTAGAGACATGGTGCGATACCAAAGGATTGTCTATAAATCCTAACAAAACTGTTATAGTGTCTTTCACCCGGAGAAGGAAAGTATCCATCCCAGAATCATCCCTGGGTGGTACAATTCTCAATGGAGGCTAAATATCTAGGGATCACACTGTATAGAACCCTCACGTGTAATGCTCATTTGGATGCTATCCTAAACAAGGCAACAAGAGCTTTCTTCGCCTGTACTCGTCTCTACGGCAAAACATGGGGGATTTGTTCAAAAATGGTATATTGGACATTTAATACTGTTGTAAGGCCAATAGTCACCTATGCTTCTCTAGTTTGGTGGCAGAAGGCCACGCAAAGAAAGGCAACGGCTAAACTAAGCAAACTGCATTGATTAGTTTGCGTTGGCATAACGGGTGCGATGAGAACCGCCCCTGCTGACGCACTTAGTGCTTTAGTGGGAACACCTCCCTTCCCTATTCTGATAGAGAAAGAGGCAACACTAGGTGTGCTGACTTCCAAATATTTCTGAGTTGAAGGAAGGAAATATGATAGGGCATATGAAAGTAATAAGAAAATTCATAGGAAATCCCTCATACTGCGTGACGTAATGTCCCCTAAGCTCAGAATCTCACGGAACTTTGAAGTGTTCATTGTGGACAGGACCCACTGGGAAATAGGGAATCCTTATAACGACCCTGACTCAGAGGTCTGGTACACGGATGGATCGAAATTCGATGACGGAAGAACGGGAGCTGGCATCTATGGGCCAAACTTCAAAAAATCGATACCAATGGGATGTTACCCCACCATATTTCAGGCAGAAATTCATGCAATGGAGGTCTGTGGTAGGGAATGTCTGCGGAGAGGCTCAACATCGAAGAGCATCTACATTATGTCGGACAGCCAGGCGGCACTGCGTGCCTTGCAATCCTACATAGTTACATCTAAGCTGGTGGATGAATGCACTGAAATCCTTAATGCCCTGGTAGCCAAAAACAAGGTTTTGTTGGGATGGGTTCCCGGACATCAGAGACATGAAAGTAATGAACATGCAGATTACCTAGCAAAGCAGGGTGCTACATCAGCATTCTATGGTCCAGAGCCCATTTGTGGACTCACAAAAGCACACACCAGGGAAACTATAAGTAACTGGGAAACTAAACAATTCAGACGTCACTGTTGATTGCCCAGGGCAAAGGCAGGCCAAACTGTTTATACTTCCGGCAACGAAAGTATCAGCCAAACTCATTAACCTAATCAGGGAGGACCTAAGAACTCTTACTGGGTACTACACGGGACACTGCGGTCTACGATATCACCTAAGGAAATTAAATCTATCTGATACCCAAATTTGTCGTTTCTGTGAGCTGGATGATGAAACGCCGGTTCACATTCTCTGCGAATGCGTCGCTCTAGCTAGGCAGAGACTATCCCATTTAGGTGATGGGACTCTTAATCCCTATGTGATATGGAGTAGAAAGCCTGAAGAGGTACTTAGATACATCAAGAGCCTCCAGATACAAAATTAGGCTGAAAGGTCTTGCACAATAGACCTGCACAAAGGTCGCAGTGCTTCCAGACCTATTAATAATAATAATAATCACCCTCAGAGTAATGGTATTGTTGAGAGATTTCATAGACAGCTAAAAGCTACTATTATGGTTAGGGATGGAATAAATACTTGGTATGATGAATTACCTGTCATACTCCTCGGCTATACCAGCGGAAATGGTTTTTGGCCAAAATTTACGTTTGCCAGGGGGGAACTTGTTGTGCCATCAGCTAAAATTTTCTCATCAACTGAAATTTTTAAGTAATTTACGTCACATTTCCGAAATAATAGATCAAATTAAAGTCACCATAAAGATTCTGATGCTGGAATTTATGTTCCAAAAGATCTTCAAACTTGTAAATTCGCTTTTGTTCGGGTTATTAAAAACACTTCACTACAACAGCCATATGAAGGACCTTACAAAAATTGTGAAAAAAAGGCCGAAAATTTTTTAAGCTTGGAAACCAATAATAATAGTTAAAACTGTTCTCAATTGACAGTTTTAAAACCGGCAATATTGAAACAACAGACACAAAACAACACCCAAGACGAGAGTTATGTTCAATTTGTTTAATGGTAAATTTCTTGAATTGGGAGTAATGTAGGGTTCCTTTTAATATGTTGAAAAATTTACTTTAACTTTATATACTTTGTAATTTAATTCGTTTATTCAATAATTTTATTTTCATATTTTTGATTTTGTACTATCAAAAATTTTCATTCGATTTAAAAATTGTGTAAAATAAAATACACATATTATTAGGGGTGGGACAATACCATTAGTTCATTGATGGATCGGGCGCTTCGGGATATTTATGCCTGGGCATCTAATGTCGGGTTGAAAGTCAACGCGGAGAAGACGGATCTGGTCTTATTTACAAAGAGGTACAAGGTCACAAATTTGACCAGGCCTAAGTTAGGAGGGTTAACCCTACAGGAGAAACCTTGTACAAAATATCTAGGAATCATCCTAGACAGTAAGCTGTCATGGAAGCTCAACGTGGAGGAGAGGGTGAAGAAGGCTTCAGCGGCACTTTATGCATGTAAAAGAATGCTGGGGTATACGTGGGGCTTATCGCCCTCTCTTTCTCATTGGGTTTTTACAGCGATTGTAAGCCTAATTCTATACTATGGAGTTCATGTTTGGTGGAAAAGCCCACACAAAAAAGAACCTTTCTCAAAAAATTAGGGGGTATGCAGATTTTCAATGCCTAGCATTACGAGAGGCCCTCGAAATAACCCCGGCGGCTGCACTGTATGCCATTCTGCGCATTCCACCTGTATACTTGGTAGCAAAGAACATAGCTGTTAACAACAGAAACCAGGCTCGGTGCCTCGGGACAGCTTAACCGCCAACCATACGGCCATAGTGGTATAGCCTTATCATCACAAGACGAACAGACTACCTATATTGGGTTCCAGGGCATTTGGGAATAGATGGGAATGAAAAAGCGGATAAACTAGCTAAAAAGGGCGCATAACTTTGAAGCTTGCTCCGTAGACATCCCAATTTAGACTAGCGAGATTAAGGGAAGGCGAGAGGTGCACGTGATCGACCAAGCAGGAAAGGCGTGGTTTCAAGCGCGGGGCTGCAAAATGTCGAAGATTATGTGTAGTCCTTACAAGATTAGACTAACAAAGTTGCTTCTATCATTAAAAAGAGAGGACTGTAGACTTATGACGAGTATTCTGACTGGACACTGCCTTCTGGCGTCACATACCTTTAAATTAGGCTTGGTCAGTGATAGCATATGTGGGAAGTACGGATTGGAGGAAACGATCGATCACGTTCTGTGCTCGTGCCCTGCGCTTGCCAGGCTAAAACTCCAGCTATTAGGAGTGATACAGCTGTCAGATCTAGAAGCAGCAAGTGGCTTAAGTCTAGGAAGCTGCTTGTACTTGCCAAGAGGACGGCGTTATTTTCTAACATAGGTCCTGGTTTTTGACAGGGTTTTTCATGTTGGTCGTTATATAAACGTCTGGTAACACTACGAACTCATTCAGTCTAAGTGAGGTCCCCCTGGACCGGCCAGTTGAACCTAACCTAACCTAGCTGTGAAATGATGAAGACCATGCAATTTGTTTACGTGGGACCAATGCCCGGGGCAAGCAACGTCGAAAACGGTATTTGCTTTAGAAAACATTTTTATATGGGATAGCTTCTCGGCAGGACTTTGGGTCACACTTCCCTTTCTGACCTGAAAATCTTTTCAGCGGAAATACATCCACCCAGAGTTGGCATAAAGCATATGGGCCCTATATCCCGTCAATTTGTAGAAAAAAATGGGGTAGGACACAAATTGGAATATAAGCTTGGCCTAAATCTACTCGGAGATCTATTGCGCCTTGTATTTATTGAAGGCATCTGCTGAAACAGATGTCTTTTTTACTGACACAAATACAGATTGCCAAAACAGCGCCCCAATTAGAAAAATTTTGTAAAGAATTTTTTATGATCATTTTTATGAAACTTGAACTTGGGATTCGGCATGGTAGCCCCTCACAATATTTCTATAACACGGCAGCGCTACAACAAAATTACACAAAAAAAAACAACAAAATTTATTACCTTATTTCTGTGCTTTTTTGCAATAACCGTTTAAGTCTTATATTTTAGTTTGCCGCAAATTTGAAAAAGTTTAAAACAGTTACTCAATCAAAAGTTTGTGCATCAGATGGCTTAAGGTAAGGTTAATAAAAAGCCACCAACTCTTTTTTAAAACGTATGTGTATTACAAGAAATTGTTGCACTTAAATAACTTAGTGGGTTGTTGGAAATTTTAAAATATGTATACTTACATCTTACATCGACTTAAGCCTTTATTGCAGATTTTGATTTAAATATCAGCCTAACTTATGTATATCGACACAGGTTTTTTATTGCAAACAGTAAACGTACAAAACTAACGACTTAACTCAAAACGGAAATATACAATCTCGAGATAAATGTGTTCCATTTATTAGTTTTATTTAACAATAAACAGTATTTTTAACATAAAAACTTACTCCATAAATTAGAAAAATAAAAGGAGAAATTCGGGGTCATTGCACTCATATCTATGTATGTTTATATTTAATATAGTGAGCTAAGCTTCATTATAGCCCTTTCATTAAGCAATGGTTTTATACTCAGTTGATAACTCATTGCCAAAGACGGATAATGCGATGAAACTTGGTAGGGGCGTTGACCTTATGACGTCCGTCTGTCCGTTAACACGATAACTTGAGTAAATTTTGAAGTATGTAGGTTCCTGGGCACTCATCTCAGATCGCTATTTAAAATGAACGATATCGGATTATAACCACGCCCACTTTTTCGATATCGAAAATTTGGAAAAACGGAAAAAATGGGATAATTCATTGCCAAAGACGGATAATGCGATGAAACTTGGTAGGGCGTTGACCTTATGACGCAGAATAAAAAAGTAAAATTTTGGACAATGGGCGTGGCACCGCCCACGTTTAAAGAAGGTAATTTAAAAGTTTTTCAATCTGTAATTTTGGCAGTCTTTGAAGATATCATGATAGATAGAAAACTTTCTTGGCCGGATCATCATCTCTCATTCGCATTACATGGCCTAGCCAGCGCAGCCGCTGCGTTTTAATTAGCTGGACTATGTTGATGTCTGCGTATAGCTCGTACAGCTCATCATTAAATCTTCTTCGGTACTCGCCATCGCCAACGCGTAGAGGTCCATAAATCTTTCGAAGAACTTTTCTCTCGAACACTCCCAAAGCCGCTTCATCTGCTGTTGTCATGGTCCATGCTTCTGCCCCATATAGCAGGACGGGTACGATAAGTGCCTTGTAGAGTATGATTTTCGTTCGCCGAGAGAGGACTTTACTTTTCAATTGCCTACCTAGTCCAAAGTAGCATTTATTGGCAAGATTGATTCTTCGCTGGATTTCAGTGCTGATGTTGTTGCTAGTGTTGATGCTGGTTCCCAAATAAACGAAATATTTTACTATTTCGAAATTATGGCTGCCAACAGTAGCGTGTTTGCCAAGGCGCGTATGGGCTTACTCTTTGCTCGATGACAGCAGGTACTTCGTTTTGTCCTCATTCACCATCAAAACCATCTTTACCGCTTCTTTTTCCAGTTTGGAGTAAGCAAAACTAACAGCACGGGTGTTTAGGCCGATGATATCAATGATATCAGCATACGCCAGTAATTGCGCGCTTTTATAGTATATTGTTCCAGTGCGGTTAAGTTCTGCAGCTAGTATAATTTTCTCCAGCATCAAATTAAAGAAATCGCACAATAGGGGGTCACCCTGTCTGAAACCTCGTTTAGTTTCGAACGGCTCGGAGAGTTCCTTCCCAATTCTGACTGAGCTGATGGTGTTGCTCAACGTCATTTCGCACAGCCGTATAAGTTTTACGGGGAAACCAAATTCAGACATAGCGGCATATAGGCAGCTCCTTTTCGTGCTGTAGAAGGCGGCTTTAAAGTCGACGAAGAGGTGATGAGTGTCGATTCTCTTTTCACGGGTTTTTTCCAAGATTTGGCGCATTGTGAAAATCTGGTTGATGGTAGATTTACCAGGTCTGAAGTCGCACTGATAAGGTCCAATCATCCGGTTCACGGTGGGCTTCAATCTTTCGCACAATACACTTGAAAGGACCTTATATGCGATATTAAGAAGGCTGATTCCACGATACTTGGTGCATTTTGCAGTATCCCCCTTCTTGTGGACTGGGCAAAGAACACTTAGATTCCAACCGTCGGGCATGCACCCTTCCGCCCATATTTTGCTAAGAAGCTGCTGCATGCGCCTTACCAACTCCTCGCCGCCGTACTTGAATAGCTCCGCAGGCAATCCATCAGCGCCCACGGCCTTGTTGTTCTTCAATCTGGTTATTGCTATCCTAACTTCGCCATAATCAGGCGGGGGGACATACGTTCCATCATCATCGATTGCGGGATAGGGTTCTTCATCTCTGCGCGGTGAATTGCTGCCTCCATTTAGGAGAGCAGAGAAGTGTACCCTCCATAATCTAAGTACTCTCTGGACATCAGTTACAAGGTCGCCGTTTTCGTTCCTACAGGAGATTGCCCCGGTCTTAAAACTTTCCGTCTGTCGCCGTATTTTTTGGTAAAATTTTCGGGCGTTATTCCTGGTGGCTAGCAGCTCAAGCTCCTCGCAATCACGCATTTCTGCTTCTGCTTTTTTCTTCCTGAAAAGGCGTCTCGCTTCCTTTTTCAACTCACGATAGCGTTCACACACTCCTCTTGTCACGCTCGCTTTTAACGTAGCCCTGTACGCAGCGTCCTTTCTTTCGGTTGCAACGCCGCGTTTTCATCGTACCAGTTGTTTTTTTCGTGGCCGCCGGTAACCAATTTTTTCCTCGGCGGTAGTACGAAGTGCTTTGGAGATATGCTCCCACTGCTCCTGTATTCCTTCAGGATGAGTTGTGTTCTCAGGAGAGCAGGTGTGAGAGTCGAGTTGCGAAATAATTGGCAGTCTGTTGTGATTGAAGCTTTTCGACGTCTAGCTTTCCTTGTGTTTTTTGTTCCTTGGTTTTAGCCGCGTTGAGGCGGGTGCGTATTTTGGCTGCAACGGGATAATGGTCCGAGTCGATGTTAGGTCCTCGGATCGTGCGCACATCTAAAACACTGGAGGCATGCCGTCCGTCTATCACAACGTGATCGATCTGATTGCGAGTATTTCGATCAGGAGACAGTCATGTAGCTTGATGTATCTTTTTATGCATGAACCTCGTGCTGGATATGACCATGTTTCGAGCACCGGCAAAGTCAATCAGCCTCAGTCCGTTAGGAGAAGTTTCATTGTGTAGGCTGAACTTTCCGACTGTAGGGCCAAAAACACCTTCTTTGCCAACCCTGGCGTTAAAGTCGCCAAGCACGACTTTTATATCTTGACGGGGCAGCGCTCGTACGTTCGTTCTAATTGTTCATAAAAAGTGTATTTCACCTCATCGTCTTTCTCCTCTGTCGGCGCATGGGCGCAAATGAATGATATGTTAAAAATTTTGCTTTTATTCGGATAGCGAGACGTTCGTCCACAGGCGTGAACGCCAGCACTTGGCGACAAAGTCTCTCTCCTACCACGAATCCGACGCCGAAACTGCGCTTATTCACATGGCCACTCCAATAGATGTCACAATTTTTAATCTTCTTTCTTCCTTGCTTCGTCCAACGCATTTCTTGGATGGCGGTGATGTCAGATTTTGCTTTGACGAGGACATCAACCAGCCGGGCATCTGCACCAATCCCATTCAGGAAGCGGACGTTCCAGGTGCATGCCCTCAATTCATTGTCCTTCAAACGTTTACCATGGTCGTCATCAATAGAGATTGTATTTATCCGAGGCTTGTTGTTATATTTCATTGGAGTATGATTTTACGTGACGGGTCCCAAGCCCAGCGCACAACCCGCTCAGCGGGGGTGAAAATATTACTTCCGCGTTTATATAGCGAGCCGCTTGCTCCAAGACAGACGCCCGCTTGCAGCCGCAACCACAGGTGTACAGAAACGTTACTACTATTACTATATATGCGCTAAATAAAAATTAGCAAAATCGGATAAAGAACACGCCCACTTTTTAAAAAAAATTTTTTTAAAAGTCAAATTTTAACAAAAAATTTAATATCTTTACTATATATAAGTAAATTATGTCAACATTCAACTCCAGTAATGATATGATGCAACAAAATACAAAATAAAAGAAAATTTCAAAATGGGCGTGGCTCCGCCCTTTTTCATTTAGTTTGTCTAGAATACTTTTAATGCCATAAGTCGAACAAAAATTAACCAATCCTTCTGAAATTTGGTAGGGGCATAGATTCTATGACGGTAACTGTTTTGTGTGAAAATAGGCGAAATCGGTTGAAGCCACTCCCAGTTTTTATACACAGTCGACCGTCTGTCCTTCCGCTCGGCCGTTAACACGAATACTTGAGCAAAAACCGATATATCTTTACTAAACTTGGTACATGTACTTATCTGAACTCACTTTATCTTGGTATAAAAAATGGCTGAAATCCGACTATAACCACCCCCACTTTTATATCGAAAATTACGAAAAATTAAAAAAAAATGCCATAATTCTATACCAAATACGAAACAAGGGATGAAACATGGTAATTTGATGGTTTATTGACGCAAAATATAACTTTAGAAAAACTTTGTAAAATGGGTGTGACACCTTCCATATTAAGTAGGGCGAAATCAAAAGCCCTTGGAATCTTTGCAGGAATACTGTTCGTGGTATTACATATATAAATAAATTAGCGGTACCCGACAGATGATGTTCTGGGTCAGCCTGGTCCACATTTTGGTCGATATCTTGAAACGCCTTCACATATACCACTAAGGGCCGCTCCCTTTTAAAACCCTAATTAGTGCCTTTAATTTGATACCCATATCATGCAAACACATTATAGAGTCACCCCTGGTCCACCTTTATGGCGATATTTCGAAAATGCGTCCACCTACAGAACTAAAGATCACTCCCTTTTAAAATACTCATTACCACCTTTTATTTGATACCCATATCGTACAAACACATTCTAGAGTCACCCCTGGTCCACCTATATGGCGATATCCCGAAATGGCGTCCACCTATAGAACTATGCCCTACTCCCTTTTAAAATACTCTTTAATAACCATTTGATACCCATATCATACAAACGCATTCCAGGGTTACCCTAGGTTTATTTTCCTACATGGTGATTTTCCCTTATTTGTCTCCAAAGCTCTCAGCTGAGCATGTAATGTTCGGTTACACCCGAACTTAGCCCTTCTTACTTGTTTTTAATAAATTGTATTTGAAGCCCTATTTAGAATATTTAAAACGTTGAAAGGCCAATTTCATTATGACTAGTTTTATAGTATATTTTAGCGAAATTCCTTTTTTTATATCGTAACCATTTAACATTTTTCCAAAGAAATATTTCGATATCTTCATTACTAAGTCTCCATTTATATTTTGGTTTTAGTAGCGTGGTAAATGTATAGAAATTAACTGTATCCATGTCTGTAACATTAAAAACGTTTCTTTCAATAAGCCCGTGATCGACGCCGCACTGTAACATGCCTTAGAATTCGTTTTACTTTCAATGCATTCAACTGTCCAAACATACATACTAGAGATATACGCCGCCGATTTTCGTCGTTTTTGCACGCCGCCGCCGAATGTCAAAAATATCGGCGCGGCGGCGGCGGTGGCGTCCGGCGCGGTACTATATTTCTACTCATTTAAGACTGTCTAGGCCATTTATTGTTCATGTCGAAAATTGGACGGATATGGTTGAAAGGGCTATCAACGGATGCGCATCACTGCCAGTTATAAGAATCCAATTGCGTAATGGAACTCTTTCTACCCGTTCAAAAGTAATTTAAAAACAATCGCTTTCAATGCCAGCTTAACACGGATTTTGCGTCACTCAATTCACCAAGTTATTAAAACAAAACACTAAAGAAAAAATATATAAAAATTTAAATGCTCACTTTTCATAATTTAAAAAAAAATTAAGAAGGAACAATGAATTCAAATAAAATGACCCAAGTCGAACATGTTTTCAAATTGTCCTTATGTTGTTAAAAAGCAAGTTACCCGAAAAAATGCTGATTGTTTCAAAAATTCTTATATTCCGATTGGCCGTAAATAATAAGCGTTATCAGTTATGCAAAATCGTTAAGTAAGTAGGTCCCAAGGGTATAAACTCTCCTTTGAAATGATTCTCACCTCATACTTAAGTTGGGCACAGAAGGGTTTGAAAAATCACTTGGCCTTATATTCAAACATCTGTTGTTTATTTGCGAAACTTTAAAATAGCGTCTGATGTGTTAATTTGATTTTCACACTTCATCATTCAACACCCAAGTCCCCCGTTTTGACATTTCCTAAAGTTGGCGGCCCTATCGCCAACTAGTCCCTTGTAGTGGATCACAGTGATTCTAGCCTAACTGAAGCTACGCGGTTATTCATAATGAATTCTTGTATCAAAAGGCCGGAAAACAACAGTTTGAACTGAGCGTATAACCTTAACATCTTTCAAATTAAAATCGGTCTTTCAATCTAAAATATCGTTTTGGTTTAGCGAAGACTATTGAAATCAATGTCTCGAACACAAACGTATTCAAGGTCCTTGTAAAATTTAAATTATGTCGGATTATAGTATTTTCACCCATGAGTTACGCAATAATATCCACTTGGACTGCTTATGATTTCGAGGGCGGCATCCTTGGCCGAATAGTTACTCTCTAACATGTCAAGGTGTTTCTCTGGTAGTGCTCGGCAGTATAGCGCGACAAAAAAATCCGTTAGAAAGTCTTCGGAACTCCGCTGTTTCTTGGTGCACTGAGGATCTATAAGCGTGAAGTTGCCAGGATGAAGAGAATCTTATGGAAAAGTTTCTGTACGGACATAGAGTGCTCCAGCGAAACAACACGGTTGAAAAAAGTCCTAGCAGGAGGAAAGATAGTCCATGGACTAATAAGGAAAGAGAACGGGAAATGGTCACGTAATAGTGAGGAGGCCATTGAGGTACTTTTCGATACACATTTTCCGTTGAGAAATGATTCAGAAGAGTCAGCAGACAGCACTCACACTTCGATCACGGAGCGGGTAATGCCGGTCTAGGTGACCGATACCCAGATCTAACGGGCGGGGAAGACGTTTTCTAAGTTTAAATCGCCGGGCCCAGGTGGTATATTCCCGGCCATGCTAATTTCAAGTAGAGCTTATGTGGAATGGCTTAAATAATATTGAATGGTCTTAACTACCTAAAGTACATCCAGCCAGAACCAAATGCATCAGCTGCATGTTTAATTGCAGGAAGATAACTTTACAATGGGGGTTGTATGAATGCCGCAGGGCGGGGTTTTATCACCCCTGCTGTAGACGCTGGTCATCAACCCACTGCTCAGGCAGTTAGATGAGGGACCCGTAAAACTTACGGCTTACGCAGATGACGTTTGCAATTGTCACAAGTGGAAAATGCCTTCCAACGGTTAGCATTTTCATGGAACGGGGGCTTCGGGATATACATATATACCTGGCGTCTAATGTTGGGTTGACCGCCCACGCGGAAAAGGCAGATATGGTATTGTTTTCTGAGAGGTGCTTGGTTTTAGATTGAACCAGGCTTATCTAGGAGGGGCTACCCTGCAGGAGAAACATTTCACAAATTATCTGCGAATACAGTGTACTCTCTCCTAACGGACACCTCTCTTAAGCGGACACCTCTCATAAACGGACAATTTTTTCAGTACCAAAAAAATCCTTAAGCATTTTTTAGTTTTTCCCTTTTGGGCGGACAGCCCTCCCATAACAGGACGCGGACACTTGCTTTTTACCCAAAGGGCTTTTTAATTTCCCATAACCGGACAGCTTACAACACTTTTTTTCATTTACTCTTTACCATATTCGTACAGCTGTTGCTTATTTACTAATACGTGCATGGTTGTAGGGGAATCCCCTAAATACGAAGAACCTGTTTTCAATACAGTAAAAACATAAAAATGTGTGTACCTATTGCATACACGTAGTTAGTATCTCTTTTGTGTGTACGTACGTGAATCGCAATGCCTAAAATAATGTTGAGTATTAAAGACAAAGTTAATGTCTTTGAAATTCATAAGAAAGAAAAACTAAGTGTACGAGAGTTGGCAAAAAAATGTAAGATCAGCAAAACGCAAGCTGCTGGCACTATCAAAAACAAAGATCAAATTTTAAGTTTGTGGGACACTGGCGTCAACCCGGAGAGAAAAGGAGTCCGCTGAAGCCCAAAGGCCTTAATATTGATAAATTGTGCTACGAATGGTTTATGAAGGCTCGAAATAAGAGCATTTCTCTGTCAGGTACACTTATCAGGAGCAAAGCTAAAGAAATTGCAGTGGACTCAATACGACGATTTTAGTGCATCATCCGGCTGGCTGGAAAGGTTCAAAAACGTTACAACATAACTTTCCGTACAATTTCTGGAGAAGCCGGTAGTGTAAACCAAGATGACGTCAAAAGTTTTTGCACAAAAGTGCAATATTTGATTGAAGATATGATTCACGAAATATTATAATGCAGATGATACTGGCTTATTCTTCCGAGCATTTCTGACTTTTTTAAATTATTTTGAATATTTTGTACACAAAACTTTATTCTTTAATTTATGAACAAAGCTTTATGAACCTCCTGACTCAGTCTTATTTGTATGTATTAATATTCTTGTTTTGGAAATAAAACTGTTTAAACATTCATCAATAATACTTTTCTCATAAGCGGACAAATTGGGCAGACTCTTAGGTGCCCGTGTAAGAGAGAGTACACTGTATATGCTAATGTATGTGCACTAAGAAGACTTAATCCTTCAATACATTTTTTATGCTAATTTGTGCTGATCGTACACAAAATGATTGAATATAAATTTTTTATATTTTTTCATCGCATCCCTAAATGTTTTTTCACGAATTTTCTTATTAAAATTTGTTCGTATTTGTGTAAGCTGTGCTCATAGCGAATAATTTATCATAACAAAAGTGTTATTTTATGTTAGCCCGAACGAAATAATTACAAGTGATCAATATTTTCACAGGTAAAGTTTAATTATCGCGTACATTTATCAAAAGAGTTGCAAAGGTGTTCAGTGAGCTGAATAGAAGAAAGGGAAGTAGAGAAGAGGAAACGAAAGAAAGAAAAGAAACTGACAAAGAGACCGAGTTAGATGAAGATATACAGATAGAGATAGATGGATCGGAGGAGTAAGGAGAGGGAGGTAGAAATAGAAAAAGGGTGGGAAAGCGGAGGAGAGAAAGAGGCCCAGAAAGAGAGAAAGGCAGAGAGATTAGTGAATAATAGAATAGAGAAAATGGGGAGAGGGTGGAGGGGGGGAGTAAGAATAAGTACTTCCTAAAAGTTATGCAGTTTATGCAGATACGAGTAGATCAAAAATAGGGTAGAACAAAGTCTGCCGGGTGTGTTAGTCCATAATATAAAAATGAACGGTTCGACTGATTTATCATTTTCTTTTTTTTTAGGATATTCATTGAGGTACGAAGATGATTCTTGCGGAGGGAAAAGTTCTTTCCAAGAAGTGGAGCAGAGACCGATCCATTCGAATGACTTCTATTCACGGTTCGATTTGCCTGAAATTTAGTGCACAGGTAGACTTTTGCCTAGATTAGTATTTACGAAACTTTTTTCCGGAAAGTGGAGCGGGGATTCGTTCGATTTGCCTGAAATTTTCGTATATAGGTAGCCCTTTGCTTAGATTCGTGTTCACAACACTTCGGGCCAGGGACCGAAATATTCGAACAAGTTCGGTTCATAATTCGATTTGCTTGAAATTTGGTATATAGGTAACCCTTTGCCTAAATTAGTAATTACGATTTTTTTTCGGGAGGTGGACAAGGGACCGATCTATTCAAAGAAATTCTATGAATCGTTTGATTTGCCTAAAATTTGGTATATTGGTAGACCCGCTGCCTAGATTATTATTTACGAAACTTATTTTTCCAGAAAATGGACCAGGGACCGACTGGGAATTGTATTGGGATTGGAACTATAACAGTAACTAGGACTAGAGCTGGGATTGTGACTGGGACTGAAACTGAAATTGGGATAGGGACTGGAACTAGAACTGGGTGGGGGTGAGGTAAGAGGTAAAAAGTTTTTAAGAGATATGCAGATAGACCAAGGACGTCTGCGGTGTCTGCTAGTAAATAAATAAAAATAGACATTCGCCTCCCTCGTTCTTATATCCTTCTACCCACGCATTGTGGTGCGCATTTGCATCCGCGCCTATGACCAACCGCCCTCTGCGCTCTTCGTCGTGTACTAGCCTCTTGCACTCCATCGGTGGAACCTCCGCAGCACGGGCCATTTAGCAGGATGCCAGGATAAATATCTGCTTATTCTTTTTCTCAACGGCCACCACTAGGAGGTTCTCAGTAGTGTAATTAGGCAGCATATATGAATGCAGCTGTTTCCCTTACCATGCCTACAGCTCGCGCCCGTCCTTCCGTTTGTGCGTAGTAACCGCCAAATACGCGCGCTGAGTCCAAAAACCTTTCCTCCAGATGAGTGCCACTGCTTCTGGATCAGCGCCACGTCAAACGAACCCTCCTCAAGGGTTAGGAGGAGTTCGATCGACGCCACTATACTGTGTTGGAGGTTTATCTGTAAAACTCGCAGCACCATTGGGCTGTTTGTTCCCCTCCAGCACCTTCGTCGTGACGTCACCGTCCTCCCCTGGCACTTTTGGTTTAGAGTATTCGAGGCCCCCGAAAACGGCGACCTTGTAACTGATGTCCAGAGTACTTAGATTATGGAGAGACAAGGTTTTACCGCACAGGGATGACGAACCCGATCTCGCAATCGATGATGATGGAAAAAATGTCCCCCCACCTGATTATGACGAAGTCAGAATAGCAATAACCAGATTGAAAAACAACAAGGCCGCGGGCGCTAATGGATTGCCTGCGGAGCTTTTCAAATACGGCGAGCAGTTGGTAAGGCGCATGCATGAGCTAAATATGGGCGGACGAGTGCATGCCCGACGACTGGAATTTAAGTGTTCTTTGCCCAGTCCACAAGAAAGGAGATACTGCAAACTGCACCAACTAACGCGGAATTAGCCTTCTTAATATCGCATATAAGGTCCTGTCAAGTGTATTGTGCGAAAGATTGAAGCCCACCGTGAATCCGCTGATTGGACATTATCAGTGCAGCTTCAGACCTGGTAAATTTACAATCGACCAGATTTTCACAATGCGCAAAATCTTGGAAAAGCCCGCGAAAGAAAGAATCGACAAGTCGATTTTAAAGCCGCCTTGGACAGCACAAAAGGAGCTGCTTATATGCCGCTATGTCTGAATTTGGTTTCCCCGCAAAACTTATACGGCTGTGCAAGATGACGTTCAGCAACACCATCAGTTCAGTCAGAATTGGGAAGGACCTCTCCGGGCCGTTCGAAACTAAACGAAGTTTCAAAGAGGGTGACCTCCTATCGTGCGATTTCTTTAATTTGATGCTGGGGAAAATTATACTAGCCGCAGAACTTAACCGCTCTGGAATATATTCTATAAAAGCTTGCAATTACTGGCGTATGCTGATGACATTGATATCATCGGCCTAAACACCCGCGCCGTTAGTTTTGCTTACTCCAAACTGGAAAAAAGCGGTAAATATGGGTTTGATGGTGAATGAGGACAAAACAAGCACGTGCTGTCATCGAGCAAAGAGTCAGCGCATGTGAGCCTTGGCAACCACGCTACTGTTGGCAGTCATAATTTCGAAATAGTAAAATACTTCGTTTATTTGAAAACCAGCATCAACACTAGGAACAACATCAGCTGTGAAATCCAGCGAAGAATCACTCTTGCCAATAAAAACTGCTTTGGACTAGGTAGGTAATTGAAAAGTAAAGTCCTCTCTCGGCAAACGAAAATCGTACTCTACAAGTCACTTATCGTACCCGTCCTGATGTATGGTGCATAAGCATGGACCATGATAACAGCGGATGAAGCGGCTGTGGAAGTGTGCGAGAGAAAAGTTCTTCAAAAGATTTGTGGACCTCTACGCGTAGAAAATGTTTCTGTAGGAACCCGACTATGGAAGCAGAGGTAGAGGGCGGCTCCCACTCCATTGGAAGGACCAGGTGGAAAACGATTTGAACTCCCTTGGTGTGACCAATTGGCGCCGGTTGGCAGAGAGAAGGAGCGACTGGCGCCCCTTGTTGGACGGCCATAACCGTTTTAAACGGTTAAGCGCCAATTAAGTAAGTAAGTATTCGAGGCCCTTTCCATCCTCTCGTAAATGCTGTGCCGGGTGTTCCTCTGTGCGCCACGCAGCGCCATTTGGCTGTTGCTCCTTTTCTAACACCTTCGTGGTGACGTCGGCTAACTCCACCTCTCCTCTTTCTCTTATGCGTTTGAGGTCTTTTTCGACTTCGCCCACTTCGTGTTAGCATTTTTATCCTCGGAACTTCTTTTCCTGAGTCACATGTAAATTTTGCCTGTACCCCAGGACATTTTGCCAAGCTGCATGTACAATATATCCTCCTCCTGCTTGTTTATTTGGAATATGTAGAACTGACCTTCCTCAGTAGGCCGAGATAAAATAAGTACGTTCCAATCCTGTATTGGTATGTTCGGATTCTGATTCTGCAGAAGCCGCAGTGTATCCTCCGACTTCATCACGGATACCATGCTTAATTTTGACAAAAAGCGTGGGCGCTTTGTGCAATATTTTTCATATATCGAGCGACCCGAGGCTTTTTTCACAATAATACTTGTATTTTTCATTCATTATTGTTTTAAACTTAGTTTGAAAATTATTTTTACTCTTAAGTTCGATATTATATAAAAGCGTGTCTTTAGCTCTTTTTTTTTAATAAGAAGTTTAAAAAAGAAGAAGAAAGCGATATTGGTTTTAACTGCATTAACTCTGCGGGATGATAAGGTAGTTTACTGTGCGTATGTGTGCGTAGGCATTGGTTGCTAGGCGAAAATATACGGTTTCCATGGAATTATCGAAATATGCCCAAATAAGTTTCCCTTATACGGTCGCAGTGATGTGTTAGTAACATGATTGGCTTACCACACCGAAGATCCTGGGTTCAAGTTCTGGGCAAAGCCACATCAAAAATGTAGAAAAATTTTTTCGGCGTAACATGTGTAGGTCCCGTCCCACCAGTTTTTGGGAAAAATTAAAAGAAGCACGATGCATATTGGAAGGGAAGCTCGGCCTATATCTATTCGGAGGCATATCGCGTATTTTATTTATTTTTTATTCATGACGCAAACTGTAAGAGAAGCAAGCTCAGCCCAAATCTCCTTGGAGGTAAATAGCGCAAATTGTATTTTTTTATCGGAGGCTCATTCCGAAAGTGTTGTAGATTACAAAAAGGCATCTTGATGGGACTCTTAAAAAGTGTTAATGCTCTAATTTAGGTATCTTTTTTGATACGGGACTTTCTCGTATTTAAAATCACCATCCTACAAACAAAATTAGGATCCCCACAAAAATGGTTGGGATTCATCCATGCTTAAAGGAATGCATATTATTCTCACCTTCATATTAATTGTATGCTCCTGTCCCGGACACTGAAAGCTAATAAGATTAATTTATGAATCAGTTACTTAATTAAACTAACTTACTGCAGTTTCCCGTGAACCAAAGATCTCAGTTAGATTAACCGTGTGGAAGTCAAGCCCTTGTGTGTCCCAGTTGTCATGATGGTACGCATTCTTTATGAGCTGCATTAATGAGCAAATGTCCAGACGATACTTCTGCTCAATGTTACTCGTTTGACTGCAGGAGGAATTAATTTTACGTTTCATACACTCCAGTTTTTCGGCGACCTCGCTCTCCAAATCTACCATATTAGCAATTATCACTTCATTAATTTGCATCAGCATATCTACCCACTCTTGATATGTCACGAGTTTAATCTGTTTTAACCAGAGATTTAAAATAACGGTTATCTAACTAACCAATAACTTTTAAATTCATTATGTATATTTTCTGTTATTATATTGTTCTGTTCTGTTAAAGCGCTGTTTGAACCGTCATGCGTTGTTATCATATGTGTCTCCGAGGCCTGGTTAGTGATGAAGTTCTTTTGAGATAAACAGCTACGAACTTTATAGGATGGACAGGAGGTCTTAAAAGGGCGGAGATGTTGCTATATGTTTAATGAAGTATCATAAAACTCGCGTAATATCAGGAATATGTGATAGCGTTACTGAACGCCTATTAGTTAAATTATCTTGCTCATTGCCATGCGTTTATACTCCTAATAAATATTGTAGTGTCATAAAAAACTTTAAGAGTACAGACATAAAGGAAATCTGTAATACTTTTGCTAGAACATTTGACGATGGTGTAAAATGTGCAATACATACCTGTGTAATTAGGACTATAACTGAAATCGATTATAAGACACCTAACTCTATATATATAGAAGAGATCTGTGAGGAAGGAATTTTTAGGTTTTGACGGCATTCGATACTCTTTCCCACGGGCAGTTGCTTAAAGCTCTAGAAAATGCAGGAATACGAGATAACTGTTTAAAGTGGTTTCAAAGCTATTTGGAACTAAGACACTTTAGGGTCAAGGTGTCTAATCACTTTAGCGACGAAATCTTGATATCGCATGGAGTTCCTCAAAGTTCAAAACTGGGACCAATCTGTCTTGTCGATTAATTCCTTGTCTTTAATTTGTCTGTAATATTGAAGTTACAAAAATGACGTTTATCTCGCAGTCTGAGCTCGGTGCATGAGAAACTGAAATACTTGAAAGAAGTTTTCCTATACCTGCTTATGTATATACGACTGATATTATTCCGTCTCGAGACGAAGAATGTGTGAATGCTACCGCGAGTTGAAAAGCGAGATGCAAAAAGCAAAGGCGGAAAGGAGCGGACTGAGCTGCTAGGCACCCCGGCATACCGCCTGCAAATTGAAAATTAAATTCGAATTCGGCGACACACAGAAGATTTTGAGTCCGGGGCAAACTTTGGTTAGAACGATAACGGCGAACTTGCAACTGATGTCTAGAGAGTACTTTGATTATGGAGGGATAACTTCTCTGCCCTCCTAAATGCAGACAGCTATATACCACCCAGGGATGATAAACCCGAGCCAGCAATCGACGATAACGAAATTATTATCCCTCACCCGATTATGACGAAGAAAGCAATAACCGGATTTAAAACAACAGTGCCGTGACGCATTGCCTGCGGAGCTATTCAAATACGGAGGCGAGGAATTGGTAAAGGGCATGCATCAGCTTCTTTGCAGAATAAGGTCGGACGAGCGCATGCTTGACGATTGGAATCTAAGTGTTGTTTGCCCAGTCCAAAAGAAGGGGGATCTAGCACTCTTCTCCAACTATTGCGAAATCAGCCTATCGTGAATCGGCTGATTGGACTTTATTAGTGCGGCTTCAGGGCTGGTATACCATCGACGAGATTTTCGCTCCCCTAGCCTTCGGAAAGTGTCCTTATCGCTACAGCAACAACAACAACGAGATTTTCACAATGCGCCACAAGCACGAGAAAAAGAATTGCCACACATCACCTCTTCGCCGATTTTAAAGCCGCCTTAGACAACACAAAAAAGACATAGCGGCAGTTCTGAATATGGTTACCCTACAAAACTTATAAGGCGCACAATGATGCTGAGCAACACTATCAGCTTAGCCGGAATTGAGAAGGACCTCTTCGAACCTTTCGAAACTAATCGGGGTTTCAGACAGGATGAGCACTTATCAAGCGATTTCTTTAATTTGATGCTGGAGAAACCAATAGAAGCTACAGAACTTAGCAGCTCTGCAACAATATTGTAGCGAATATTATCAGTTTTATACGTCACTATACTGCGAGTAAATAAATTCACATCAGAAAACCAAACATTAAAGTAAGCAGCCACAAATGCATGCGAACATCAAAGCAAATAGCCACAAATACAAATAAACAGCGAAGCTTTGTATTGGAAGTTAAGGGAGAAATTGCCAAAAATATTTCTATCTGAACGATCGGTTGTATGGGATATATACTATATATAGCTTCGATCAAAGTGATTATTTCAGAAAATCTTCTATGATATATTAAAATATATATCACCGAGTTTCACGTGTATACTTTCTAAATTAAGGGAGAAATGGCCAAAAACCTTTCTATCTGAACGATCGGTTGTATGGTATATAACTATATATATGTAGCTCCAATCAAAGTGATTTTTTCAGGATATCTTCTATGATATATTAGAATATATATCGCCGATTTTCACGTATATACTTAAATTGCGGCAGGAATGACCAAAATCGTCTTATCTGACCGATCGGTTGTATGGGAGATATATGTTATAGTGGTCCGATCCTACTGGATCCGACAAATGTCTAATATAAGACAAAAATTCATCCTTGTGCCAAATTTCATTGAGATATTTCAAAATTTGAGGGACTAGTTTGCGTTCAAATAGACAGACGGACAGACGGACATAGCTATATCAACTCAGTTCGTCGCCCTGATCAATTCGGTATACTTAATGGTAAGTCTATCTTCTATATTTGTCAACGTTACAAACATCGGACCAAAGTTAATATACTATTTCATGTTCATGAAAGGTATAAAAATGGGCGTGTCACCGTAATAAGCTATTTCTAGTAAAAGTTGGAAAATTTCATTAATAACTCAACTCTTTTTTTTGTAATAACGCTTTTTAGTACAATGGCACTTGTGTGTTTATGTTTATTCTTTTGTTATATCTTTATTTTAAAATAAACAGTAGGGAAATCCTCATATCTGAAGGAAAACTGCATTATTACCCACTCAAGTTCATCGGTGTTAGTTTCTATATCCTTTTTGCTTCTTTTAAACGAAAATTAGTTCAGAATAGAACCATATTTATATGGGGTATTCCATCCCATTTCGACCAATTTCGAACGCGACCCCTTTAGAATTGGCTGAAAGTTTTTCTTCTATACCTTTTCTGCTATACCTTTTTCAAAAATTGACCGTTTGGGATCTTTTTATACTCAGTTGAGCAGAGCTCACAGAGTATATTAAGTTTGATTGGATAACGGTTGGTTGTACATATATAAAGGAATCGAGATAGATATAGACTTCCATATATCAAAATAATCAGGATCGAAAAAAATTTGATTGAGCCATGTCCGTCCGTCCGTCCATCCGTCCGTTAACACGATAACTTGAGTAAATTTTGAGGTATCTTGATGAAACTTGGTATGTTACTATCTTGGCTTCATCCTGTTTCTCTTTCTATGACCCGCTGAAAATAGCCGGCCGTATGCCCGCCATATTGAACATCCTGTCAAAACGCTGCCCAAACGCTAAAAGTAGCCATCTTGGACATTCTCTCAGGCAGTTCACGGATAAGATATCACACTTTTTTGTACACGATGGCCATGTCTTTGTTATAACAAACGATCTGATAGAACTATTGAACAATTCAAATACATATTCACAATAATCGGGAAGCATAAGCAGCGCACTGAATTGATATTGTAATGAATTTAGGAAAATTCCGCTTATTTGCAACCTTCTGCTAACGCTCGAATCGCTAAACTGTTGAATAAATCACTGCAATATTCGGTATTGCAAAATGGTCTTTATTAGACTACTTTGGGAGTAGTACAATTATGCTTCACAATTAAACTTCACTTCGTAACTTATAACGTGTTTAAATGAAACTGATTAGTTATTCCTCAGCTTGCGCTGCTTTTATAATCTCTGTTGCTTCGTCAGCATATTTCTCCAAAGGTCTAGACGTTTCACCTTCTAGAATCTCTTGCTTAGTTGTCAGCGATATACATGTATATTTTTAGTTTAGCGTTTCTCATAGTCATATGCCTGTGTATGTGTGAGCACTACTTCGGCTGATGACCACAAGTGTGTGTGCGTAATATCTCTATATCTCTTCGTTGCCTTGTATGTATGTACATGTACATGTGCGGCTCGCTTCAATGTTTTTTTTATGTTGTTGCTTCATTATTTACTTAGAAACCGCTTAGAGATGGTAATATTCGTCACACTGTCCTCCACCTAAGTCTAATCGTCCCATTCAGACACATTTTCTGCTCTACACGCTGCCAGCCTTTCCAAATGAACCACTCTCATTTTGTTTCGTGGGTTGCCAATGGTTTGTATGCGATAACCTACATCGCTGATTCGTTTTATAACTTTGTATGGGCCTTCCCAATTACACTGCAATTTCGGTGACAAACCTTTTTTTCGTTGTGGGTTGTATAGCAGCACCAAATCTCCTTCCCGAAAACCTTTCGAATTAATTGCTTTATCATATCTGGCTTTCATCTTGTCACGTGTCACGTCATGTTGTCCATGTTTTTCGAATGCCCAATGTTTTACATATTTCTTGGAACACAGCTGATTTAAAATTTCTCCCTTGGTCAGAATGTAACTCCATTGGTACACCATACCTCGCAACCAAAATCTTTTATGAACACTTCTGCTACTGTTTCCGCTTCTTGATTTGGAATTGGGTATACCTCTGGCCATTGGCTTAAATAATCCATACCCACCAGTACATATTTGTTTCCGCAGTTGTTAGTAGGAAATGGACCTGCGACATCTATGGCGATCCTTTCAAATGGCGCACCTGAGTTATATTGCTTCATCTGGTCATGACTTCGTGTTTTGGGGTCTTTCGCTCTGCTGCAAGCCTCGCAGTTCATAATCCACTCAGTGGCCGACTGACGGCAACCAGCCCAATAGAATCTCTGCTTAATTTTCTTGACTGTCTTCGTGATTCCGAGATGACCTCCACTTGGACCATTATGTAGCTCGTTGAGAACGTCAGGAATCCTTTTCCTGGGAACAACTATCAGTTTCCTCTTACATTGACCATCTTCACTCTCCCACACTCGATGCAAGCAACCGGATATCAATTCTAAACTGTTCCACTATGCCCAATATGACTTCGCAATAGGACTCACTACTGACATCTCCTCCCTATTTGGTCTTTCGTTTCGCTCGAGCCCTTGCATAACATGTGACAGATCTGTACCTTCCAGCTGACACTTCCTTAGTTCTTCCTTGTTCCATTCATCCGTGCAAGTTATAGTCATTAGCTGGACATCTATAATGTCTTCTTTGCCTCAGCTTTTGAACAGTGTTTGCATTCAAAACTACATGGTCTTTGTGACATTGCATCAGCATTTCCATGGGTACTACCTTTTCGATGCTCAATGGAAAAGTCATAGCTTTGTAGTCGCTCGATCCACCGTGCCAATTGTCCTTCTGGATTACGGAACTACAGGAGCCATTTCACAGCTATCTCCATGTAACGCAATAGTTCCTCTCTGCTTTTCCAATTGATCGGCTGTAGGTAATATGCAACTATCTTCTCCTGTCCATCAAACCAGTTGTGATAAAACGCCTCCTATAGCATATCCACTCGCATCTGTATCTAGAATAAATGTTGCTCCTGGAATCGGATATGCCAACACTGGGCAGTGCACAAACACTCTTTCAATGTTTGGAAAGCCACTTCTTGCTCCTTCTTCCATACAAAAGCTTTATTTTTTCTTGTAAACTCATGGAGGCTATTGGCTACGCTGGAAAAGTTTGGTATAAATCGGCGGTAATATGTGCACTGCCCAAGGAAACTTCTCAATTCATGCAGGTTCTGTGGTCTTGGCCAATCCTTTACAGCCTCTATCTTTTCACTCGCAATGCAGATGCCCTCTGTCGTTACCTTGTTACCCAAATAACTTACTTCCTTTTTAAACAGCGAACACTTTTTGGGACTTAGTTTCAGACCAGCGCCAGCTTTTCTCTGGAAACTCCCTCTCAGCTCTTAAGATGTTCTTCAAAGTTCCTTCCCAATACGATGATGTCGTCTAGGTACACTAAGCTTATTTTCCAATGTAGTCCTTTCAGTACCTGATCCATGAGTCTCTCAAAAGTAGCTGGTGCATTACATATTCTGAAGGGCATTACTGTAAATTGCCAAAGACCATCTCCGACACTGAAGGCTGTTTTCTACTTGTCTTCCTCCTTCATTTCCACTTGCCAGTAGCCACTTTTTAAGTCCAGTGTGGTAAACCATTTCGTACCAGATAGCGAATCCAAAGTGTCGTCAATTTTTGGCAATGGGTAGCTATCCTTTTTCGTGACGTCGTTCAACTTACGGTAGTACACGCAAACCCCCATGTTTACATCCTTCGTCTTTACAATTACTACCGGTGAGCTCCATGGACTAGCTGGTATTCACAACTTCCCCCTTCGCCAGTGGAACACTACGTGGAACTTGACGGATCGGCCTCGCATCTCCAGTGTCAATTTGATGTTTCACAACGTTGATACGGCCTGGTTTGGAGCCATCTTGGTCAAATATGTTCGCATAATTTAGGAGCAGTTGTTTGCCTTTCTCTGATAATCTACCTCTAGCCCCTCCGTCTGTGCCGTGATGTCATTTGAAACATCAGTATTACTAGTTGAAACGTGTTCCTAGAGCTGTTCACAGTTAATAACTACTTCAGCCTCTTGGCATCTTCCCGATTGAACTCCGTGAGTACTCTTACCGGAATATGTCCATCTTGTTTTGTCATAGCCAGGGTTTTTCCTATAAGTACGTTCGGTCTTGATATGTTTGCTGCTTCGACAACCCACCTTTTGTTTTTCCCACAATCTCCATCAATCTTTTCCCAGATGAAATCCTCCGATTATGGTGGCATTAGCTGATTCTCCTCCAACACCACCCGTTTACTTGTAGCCGAAATTAAATGGCTAATGCATGTTCTTATATCGCATCGTCTTGCTTTGCATGTCGATCATGCCTTGGTCGATTAATAATTCCACTCCAATTATGATTTCATCAACAATCTCTGCCACTATAAAATTATGTAGCACCGTGACGTTCCCAATTGCTACTTCACATGCTACTTCTCCAATTACCTGAGCGTCCTATCCCGTGGCTGTACGTAATCTTGCTCCAAGCAATGGTCTTATCATCTTGTTGACTAAATCTGACCGAATTATGGAATGATATGCACCCGTATCTACAGTCAGTAAACGTTCCTTTCCATCCACATGTCCTCCGCCAGCAAGATTGCTTGATCTTCTTCCAATTTGCGAAATAGAGATTATGGGGCATTCAATTGCGGTAGCCAGCTGTCGCCCCTTGCGGCTGACTCGCTTTAGTTTACCGATTGAGTAGATTTGGAGATTTTCTCATCTCCTTCAATTCTGCGTTTACGGCCACCCACATTGTTGGAACTATTAGGACCGGTGCTGCAATGACGTGCAATGTGACCTGGGTTGCCGCACTTGAAACATTTTATAACTCCAGCATTTTTCTGTTGTGATCCCTTCAGTGCTTCCAAAATTGTGTCTACCCACTCTGGCCTTTCTACTTCCACAAGATGAGCTTTGTATGCTGGTTTACTCAATAGTGACGCCGTTTCCTGAGTCTATGCATCGGACACCGTTTCAGCAAATGTTTGATTTGGGTTCGCGTATGTAGCTCGCTTCGTTATCACGTCCCGTATGCCATTAATAAAACTCTGGATTTTTACCCTCTCGGTGTATTCCACGGGTGCGTCCGCATTTGCCAAATGAGCCAACCTTTCAACATCCGAAGCAAACTCTTGCAAAGTTTCATTAGCTTTTTGTTAACGGTTTTGCAATTGTATTTGATATATCTGTTTCCCATGACCGCTTCCGTAAGGTCTTTCGACAGCGCCAACAATGCTTCGTAACTGCTCCGTTCGTACTCTGGAATAGTCTGTAATATTTCAGCTGTAGGCCCATTCAATGCCACGAACAGTGTAGCGACTTTATCATCCTCATTCGAGTTGTTCACTGCTGCGGTCTTCTCAAACTGAAGCTTAAACACCTGGAAAGGAACAGAACCGTCAGAGGATGGTGATGTTACCTTTGGATTACTCGCTGAAATTGCTGGGCGGATTAGGTGCAACTCCTGTATACGACCTCTCAATGTTTCAATCTCGGCATCAAATTTGTCCTGGAGTTGTAAAATTTATGTATCCTGCGCCTCTAACTTCGAGGAAATACGCCCTTCTTGTTCTTCCAGTTGTGCACAGATCTATCTGTGTTGAAATTTGTGCAGACATTTCGGATATTCGTGCCTCTTGTGCTTCAATCTTGGATGTTATACGAGTCTCCTGCGATTCCAGTTGAGTTGCCATATATGTATTCTGTTCTTCCATCTGCGATGACATGTTTGTGGATATTTAAGATGACATTTCGGACATTTGTGACGATATTGCAGCCAATATCATGTTCAAGTATCTATTCGCCATTGTCTGCGGTGTTTCGTTTCTCTCCTCCACTTTTGTTATCTCATCGCCATCAACATGAAAGACATACTCTTCCGTGTTAATTCCTTCGGATTCCATTGCCTCTCGTAGTCGTTTTTGTAGTTCGGATGTATTGCCGGTTGTATTCAACCCACAGTCCTCCAATTCCTTTATAAGCTGCTGGATTAACTTGGGCATGTCCTTGTTGTCCTCTGGAATTTATTCAACAATTCCTCTTCTGACACGAATTGTAACGAATTTAGCGAAGTTCCGCTTATTTGCAACCTTCTTCTTACGTTCGAATCGCTAAAACTGTTGAATAAATCACTCCAATATTCGGTATTGCAAAATGGTCTTTATTATACTTCACAATTAAACTTCACTTCGCAACTGATAGCGTGCTTAAATCAAACTGATTAGTCATTCTTCGGCATGCGCTGCTTTTATACTCTCTGTTGCCTCGTCAGCATATTTCTCCAAAGCTCTAGACGTTTCGCCTTCTAGAATCACTTGCTTGGTTGGCAGCGATATGCATGTATATTTGTAGTTTATGCGTTTCTCATATGCGTGTGTATGTATGAGCACTACTTCGGCTGATGACCACAAGTGTGTGTGCGTAATATCTCTATATCTCTTCGTTGCCTTGTATGCATGTACATGTACATGTGTGGCTCGCTTCAGTGTTTTTTCTGTGGTTACGTGATTATTTACTTAGTAACAGCTTAGAGATGGTATAATTCATCACAATATTATAGTGTTTGGAAAGCAGTACCAGAATGCTTTTTCATAAGAGCAGATGCAAATGAGTACATTTTTGTTTCTATGTTTGAAATATGTATTATAAAATAAACCAAACAAATTCTGGCATTTTGAGAAACCACTTTCTTTGTACTGAACGAACGATTCCAAAAGCCGGTAAAATGCAAAAGAAAAATGCTGGGTAGTTTGTTCTGCTTCATCGCTTTCCAAAATTTATTATACTTTTTCTTCAATGCTAAATAAAAGCATGAAATATTTTAAATTACACCAAGTATAAAGACATGGGTTGAATAACTAGAGTTGGGATCGTACCGGGTATATACCATTTTTATGGGTAAATACTAGGAAAATGCCCGGAATATTCCTTTTTTGTATTTTTGTTTGGGTATTTAAAAATCATTTGAATGAGGCTGCTTGGAATTACAATTCAGCAATTCAATTTATACGTCATTTGAAATTAAAAAAATTTCGTTTTGATTTTAAACAAACAACACAGCAAACACTCGGAGTCAACAATTAGTCTGAAAGGAGTCCAAATTTTGGATCGTTTGCACTCGTTATGAACTCATTTAGGAGCCTAAAGCGAATGCTATATGACTTCTAGCAGGTTCATATTTTGCTTCTTACATAAGTCTTATACAGGCCTCCTTCCGATATCATATATGAACCTTATTGGCTTCAAATACTACTAAGTTTGAGTTCTCATGACTCTACTTCGGGGCTTTTAGGAACAATTTTTGACACATATCCGAAGCGAAAAACATAGGTGATAAAACTCCCATGAGGATAAGATAGAAATGAAATAAGTATTAGTTAAGTTAATTATTTATTTAAAATAAATTGTCGCAGAAAAATTTCTGAGTTTTTATTCCGGAGCTGCATAGTTTACCGATTTTTGTATTTTTCGTTTGTTCATAATTTGATCAAATTGGAGTAATAAAGTACTCTTAGGTGGTAGCATTTTTGAGGCTGATATTTTTCACGTATTTCAGACCCATATTGAACTTCAGAACTGTAGGCGCTTCGAGATTGTTTTTTAGGATACACATATTTACACAAACAAAGCTACTTAAAAATTATAACTAACTTAACCTAACGACGGCGAGTCCGCCGTCTTGGCAGCACGCACGGTGAGTTGCGTAGTGTGCGAGCTTGGTTGCGCATGCCTCGGCCATTCGCCACTTTCCCGTCATGGTTAGAGGCCTGAGCCATGTTTGCCTAGAGCTAGGGATTGCAAAAAAAGTAAAAAGATATACATGTTCATATTTCTTGCCGTTTAAAGAAAGACTCCATTTATTTCGAACAAACGTACTATTTAAGTGCACAATCTTAAATAAAATAAAAAAGTAAAAAAAATAAATAACTCCTAAGGCATACTAGATCGGGTGGGTCCCCGAAAGTACCCACCCGAAGATCGTACTTTGCGCGAGCAGCGCTCCGAAAGATGGTGGTAAAACTCCCGGTGTTATCACCTCGGCATAGACATCGCCGCCGAGAACAAGACGGATAGGTGTAGAAGCATAAAAGTGTGGATCAGCCAGGCGGACATGCTCGTAGGGAGTCGCAATGCTGGCGTCGACACTAAGTGAAGGGTTGACACGCTGAAAGTCGCGTATGCATACCGCATGGGTCGTCACCGTCCTGCTGTTTCCATGTTTCCCGCGGAGACGCACAAAACAGCCGACCTCTTCGGCAGCGTGGGTGGTCGGAAGCGCTAAATCTTGCGTCAGCCTGTGGTCGATCGTTGTGCAAGGGGAACATGCGTCAATAAGCGCTCAAATGAGATGCAATCGCCCCCGGCTTCCACCTTCACGATCGCAGTCGGCGCAAGACTTGCCATCGGTCGCAGAGTTGGGCCCAAGGTAGTATTAATTATCGGAATACCGTTACGAAATGCCGAATAGATAGGTAGCTGGCGCGGCCGTGGGGCCAGTCTACGCTCGTGGTTGCCGTCGTTGTGGGAGGAGTCCGTCGTGCGGTGCAGCTGGCGTGGCCGAGTAGCCAGTCTGCGATCATGGCGGATGGGATGATTCTGACGTTTATTTGAGGAGCAGAAAGGCCGTGATTCCGCGCCCCTCTGGTTTCGTTTCTCATGGGCTAACAGGGGTCGGAACGGCCGTGGGTCCGATCCCCCGATGTACGGTTGTGGCGACTTTGTGGTTGCTTCCGACTGGTGATTTTCTGGTGCGTCGCGATAAAAAGCTGACTCTGAAGCGTGAATGGATAGCACTTCATCCGTTTCTTCTCCTGCGTGGTGGGACCTACTCTCTCTGGATGCCCGTATCATTTCGCGCTCTTCCTCTTCCACTTGCTGTGCCCAACTTTTATAGGGCTCTAGTTGTCGTGGAAGATCTTCCATCGGTAAATGTAGTGTG
>JARSSU010017419.1:0-40234 GCA_029619165.1 Eurosta solidaginis | reverse complement strand
AAAACAGCTTTAACTTCGCACTGCCAAGATACAGGACATTACCCGGACTTTGGCAATGTCGCTATTTTAGAAAAGGAGAAATTATAATAAACGTTTCATGTTAGAAATGCTACACATAGTGGACACCCCTAATGATAAGAGGATGAATTTTAAAACGGACATCGCGAATTGTTCACATGCCTACCGCAACCTAATTAGGAACAACAAACATTCGTGACACATTTTTTACCCACCCACACAAATATAAAGGCTTCGTCTTCGTTTTGAATGTAATTGTAATGCTGAGATGACCACGCATTTATGTATTCGCCGTCTATTACTTTGTTGTTTTGAAAGTTTTTTGTTTACAATTACGGTTCTTTCATTTGTTTATACTCTCTGTTTAGATTATCAATCGCTGTTTGATTTTATAATTGTTTTGTTAAATGTTAGTCTTACAAGTGCAGCTTAAGATGTAAGTTGTGTTGATATGAATACATATGTTAATTAATGTTTTTTTTTCTCCTGGCTTAGCATTTTTTAATCAATATGTTTCCCCATCACTCCTCCCCTTTAATGATTGAATATATAGCTTCTCCAACCCAATTGTTAACCTCACCTAACCCAAGTTCCTCATATAAATCGTTCCCGAGATGGTCGGGCTAGTACCTTAATAGTGCTTTGTTACCGGAACCTACCAGATCTATATCCGGCAAAGGACCATCAACATAGGTAACTCTCCTCAAAGCCTTCGGGGAGTGTCTTTATCGTTAATACAACAACAACAACAAAGCATGTACTTTTAGACTGAATGAATTAAATAAATAAATAAAATGCGCGCACAAAAAAATGATTAGTAATTCAGATGGATATTAGTATTGACAGGTTGACTTAGCACATTTTTTTTAACAGCTGACGACTTAGCACATTTACACATCATCGCCCATAGCGCGTAAAAATGAAAATATGTGATCGATGTATTTTGAATTCAGTTTTAAAACTGCATTAAAATGAAATTTTTCAAAAAAGTGACTTAGCGCATTTTCGCATTAAGCTAACGATATGTATTTTTCGATTTGTATGAATTAAGCGGGGATTGCCCTTATTGCTTGGTCAATTCTTTGTATTTCTATATATAGAACAAGGCAAATACCAGTTTCTTTGAAACCGCCACTACTAAAAGCATAACTTTAACACATGATTACATACAAAGTATGTATTGTGCAAAAGAATAAAATATGCAAGGAAAGGCAATTAGGATAAGTTCACAACAACTAGCGCATGGCGTGGCTGAATGCGTTTGTAACACTTCAACCATCGCGGGTTCAAATCCCACTCCTGGGAGAAAAGGCTTTGAAGGGATTTACAAGGTATAATCGAAGTATCTGTCGCCTTGTCCGTCCTGATGTCACGTTGTTTAAATTTTTCCCAAATTATTGAACAAATTATGTATTTTTCGTTATTTACTGTTTGATAATTAAATATGTAACGTTTCTTTCCCCTTATAGGTGAAATGGTGGCGAAATAACATTACCGCCACTATGGAACCCTTTGAGCCAACTCATTATACTCGTCCATCAACTTCTGCGTTCCCTTTGGACTGCGGGCTTATGCCTAGTGTCGTATCTTCGAAAACCGAATCCACAATCTCCTCTAAAGTACCTCCTACAGTGTCATCTAGTGAGACTGGGTCAAAAAATAATGTTTATTCATGCGTACAGCATGAACCAGGAGTCGTAAAATATTACACAACTTTTTCACCTGCTCACAAAGTAACAGGAAATATGAAAAAAAATGTGTCACCTAATGCAGGGGAAACTTCGAGGAACGCACAGCTCAATTCTTTCCGTACTTTACTGTGGAAAGCACCTCGTTCCGGATTATTACGGGAACAACCTATGTCTCTGGCACCATTTTTGGAAGGTCGCTATACTTATACAACACGACATGGAACAACGGAAAACTTGTACGAAGAAGTTAATGAGCATAACCTAAGGAATGTACCCTCCGATAATTGTATTGCTAAATCTACTGCAGATTATATGAAAGAGGAGTTCCGTCGAGTTCAGCACAATCATTTTCGAGTATTAGATGAGTTAAACTTATCTTTAGAAGCTTTAATAATGCCACATAGTCTCGAAAACCTCAGTCCCAGTACTGCAAATGGCATAGGGGATATCACAGAAAATATTGCTGCGGGGGGGATCTCCCCAACACAAGCGGTCATTACCTCGAAGACAGTGTTCCCTCAAAAGCCACGCCGCTATGGTTTACTTGGCGGTGTTTCCTCTTCATTATGTTCATCAGGCCAACCCAATGAGTTTTCAAGAACAAGCCTTGAAAATTTATCAAATTTTCAGTCACTGGAAGTAAAGAATTCATCTCATAATTTTTCCAGTAATCGCGATTTCTATGAAGGTGATTTGGATAGCGGATTCAGTGGTAGTGGTAGTAGCAGTGGTGCCAGTTACAACGATAGTCTGCAAAATTACAAGTCGAGTTGTCCTCTACAAATGACCCGCAATCAGAATTGTCTACATAGTAGAAACACTTGCTCGCCAGCTACGGCTCCTGGTGTGTTTACTTCAAAAATTAGTATGGCATCTGAAGAAGATTACGGCAGTTGTTCTGTTGTACAGATAGCGAAAGGATATGGCCAAGAGATGTCTCCTGAATGTTTTCAAAATGCGCCATGAGATTATGGGCGCCATCCATTTAAAGCAAATGTACATACAGTCAATGCCTGCGCAGGTGCTGAATCTATGAAGAGCATTAGACCACGAAACCGTAATTCTATAAATATGTGATTTGGAAGTGTTCGTCAAAGAGGACATGAGTCTACGCCGCATGTTTCTTAACCAGAGAGAGGTATAAACAGTTATTTTAAGAACTGTACTAAATAAATACAATTTTGTATTATCTATTATCTATAAACAAAATAATCGATAGCGGGTTAGCAAATTTCGATAAGGGCAGTTTCTGAAAGGAAGCGAAATTTTCCCTTAATAGGCGACATCATCTTTTGTACAGTTGTGTGAGTGAACTTTTGTAAGACTATTTAAATGTGTTCCTCAGGATGTAGCTCGGGGAAGTTTGGTGGATTGCTCATTTCGGTAAAAGATTGACCGCGGTGTTTTCGAACTCTTTAATTTGCTGTTTTGAGCAACAAAATGTCAAATAAACTTCATACCAAATTATCGGGATATATGTACCTATTAAAAGAACCTAAGCTTTCCTTTGAATTTAACATAGAAAAAAACGCATCTTGTCATTTTACAAAATCAAATCCAATGTCGCAAAATTCTTCATAATGCAAAAGTTATGTTTTTTTTGGCGAAGAAAATTGCTTTTTGCATTAAACCTTCACCTAGGAAATGCGTTTTAAATGAGTTTTTAGATTCAACAAAAAAGTTTAATCCACGAATTAACAGAAATTTGGCTCTGTAGGTTGGGTAGAACTTACCGGTACGTGAGCACCTCACATAGACTGAATGTGTCCATAAGGTTACCCTATCAAAAATCAGGACCTCCTTATACTTGGCGAGCGAATGCTTTTTGGATTAAACCTTCACCTGGGAAGTGCTAGATTCAACAAAAAACCTTTATTCCTTAAGTTAACAGAATTTTGGTTTTGTAGGTTAGGTAGAACTTAGCGGTCCGTGAGGGCCTCACATAAACTGAATGTGTCCATAATGTTACCCTATCAAAAATCAGGGCGTCCTTATAATTGGTGAGCGAAGGATATAAACACAGAGAACATGTGCAAATTATAAAATTTTTGTGATATTCAACCCCATTTTATCCAAAATGAGATATCGAAGAAATTTTGTGACCACTGATTCGCGTTCAGCGTGAAAAATCCCTATGAAAACATTTGGTGTTACCTTATTTGCATAGAATTTGTTCAAACCTTCATAAGAATTTCCACATCATCAGCATTATTGATTAGCGCTTAACCGCCTATTCGATTTTGGGCGTTTCGTAACAAGTCACGTCAGCTATCCCTGTTTCGCGATAACTTACGCAAATTGGAAGCACCAAGGGAGGTCAAGTCTTCATCCACCGGCCTCATCCAACACAGTGAAGGTCTCCCTCTGCTTTCACACGGCTGTATCCGACTGAAATACTTGTTTGGGCGGGGCGTCTTCGTACATTCGCATATCATGACCTAGCCAGCGAAGCCTTTGGGTTTTTATATGCTGCACTATTGTCATATCTGCATAAAGTTCATACAGCTCATCATTTTACCATATACTCACTATCGGCATCACGGACAGGACCATAAATCTTCCGGAGAACTGTTTTCTAGAACACCCTAAGAACCATCTATGTTCTTTCGACACCGTCCATGATTCCGAGCCATACATGAGGACAGGTATGAAGAGCAACTTGTAGAGCGTGATTATGTTCGTCGAGAGGATTTTTCATTTCAATTGCCTACGTAGTCCAAAGTAGTACTTGTGAGCAAGAGTTATTCTCCTTTTGATTTCTAAGAAGACATTTTTTTTCCTGTCAATGCAGGATCCCAAATAGACAAAATCCTTGACAGCCTCGAACATTATATCCGTCAACATTGACGTGGCTGCCAAGGCACGAATGCGACGATTATTTCTTGGATGATAGCAAGTACTTCGTATTGTGCTCATTTACCGCAATAATCAATTTTTTTGCTTTTTTATCTAATCCAGAAAAGTCAGAACCCACAGCGCATTTTTTCAGGCGATTAATATCAATGTCATCAGCATACGCTAGTAATTGTACGCTCTTATAATAGGTAGTACCATCACGGCTTGGTTCTGCTGCTATAACTCGTTTGGTTTCGAATGACTCGGATAGGTCCTTCTCAATTATAACTGAGGTGCTCAACGTAAATTTGCACAGCCGTACAACTTTTGGGGGGAAACCAAATTCAGACATAGCGGCATACATGAAGCTCCTTTTGGTGCTGTCGAAGGCGGATTTAAAATCGATGAAGAGGTTATGTATCTCAATTCTTTTTTCCAAGATCTGAGTGAAAATCTGGACGCTAATAAGGTCTAATCAGCGGATTCACAGTGCGCTTATATATTTCGCACAATACGCTTGACAGGACCTTATATGCGGTATTTAAAAGGCTGATTTCGCGATAGGTGACACAGTTTGCAGGATCCCCCTTCTTGTGGACTAGGCAAAAACACTTAGACTGCAATCGTCACTCATGCACTCGTCCGACCATATTTTGCAAAGAAGCTGAGGAATGCGCCTTGCCAATTCTTTGCCGCCGTATTTGGAAAGCTCCACAGGCAATCCATCAGTGCCACCGGCCTTGTTGTTTTTAATCTGGTTAATCGTCATAATCGGGTTGGGAGGACTATAATTCCATTATCAACGCTTTGGGATTGGATGCACCATCCCGTGCGTTACATCGCTGTCTCCATTTAGGAGAGCAGAGAAGTGATCCCTCCGCAATCTAAGTACATAAATACTCACTGCACATTGGTAACAAACACCCTATCACCCAAACTGTCTTATTTGGTATTTATGGCAATTGTTGTCGGTAGTTTTTAGGGCTTCCGTTATGCTAATCATTGATACTGCATACCACCTCAAGTTTTTGGTGGACAGCAACTGCAACAAGTCCCGGGGCAGTTTGAGTGCATGCCATATGGCCATAGCAGAATAGCGCCATCTAATAACGCGCAGGCGGAATATATGGGACAGTGCCTGAGCTTCGTAAGAGATCTTGGGCGACAATTGAGCTGGAGGGGTGGTGCCAGGGTGCAGAAATGAAAAATACTATACATGTCGTAAGTAAGTAGATCCTGCCAGGCTGCCAGATTACTCAGACGGAAATTAGAGACGTGAAGACGTGGGATCCACAGTATTTTTGCGCAGAATACCTTTCTGCATTGGCGGCCTTCGGCCTCGCTTATAAAAAATTAACCTGGGTGGGTCCAACACCGGTTTGGAGACCAAAACTATATCCGCGCAAAACACTTATGTTCACAATTTTTTTTTGTGGGTACACCAACATTACAACAACCACATGAAAATCGCCAACTTCAACTGCAAATATATCCGGACAGAGATAAAATTTATCTTTTCCGGTTCGGATTATTTATACTGACGTCAATACGCGTTTTTTGACACCTCTCTCCATATTTTTGGACGCGTATTAGCAGTGTCATGCTGTCGTATAGAATTATCCCACTTTTATTGAATTCAGATAAAATTGAATATTATTATTAAAGTAGATTTGATTTTTTCGTTTCCAGCATTTACCGAGAAACTAGGATTCATTGTCTCATCTTTTGCAGAGAAGTCTGTTCTGTTTCAGATAAATTATCAGTACCCGTATTTCTCTACACAAACACAATTTAAAGGGAAAACGGTAGATTTGAATCAAATTTTTTCCTGCAACCTCTTACTTACAAATACGTAAGTGAAAGACTTCGATAAAATTGGAAACAAGTCTGATTGGCTCGATCGTACCATGGTGGAATGCCCAGGTGAAGTAAGCCGTCAATTGTCTCACTCTAAATTCTTTGTTCTGCCATTCGGCTATCTGAAAACTTTTCACCAATGCTGTCCCCGAAAAAGTTGTTTTTTGCATTATTCAGGATTAAAATATGGTAGTTTTAGTACTTTTTTCACATAAACCAGTTGGTGAATATCGATGGACCTTTACTGGATTGAATTACAGATGTTCATCATTTGGGTGTCCTTGGTGTTGGCTTCCATAAGTAAGGGCGAGCTAAACTATTACGTTCATATTATTGATTACGATTATATATACATATATATGTTTAATTTGTTCCAAAAAAATTGAGACAGGTCTTTGCTAAAACATACTATTTGTATTCACATCATATCCAACAAGGATTTTCGCTTGTGCAGCACTACTGAAAACTTTCGAGAAATGTTTTTGCTATTCCTGCATCAAGAATACCAAAACTGTCGTATTTTACACCTTATTTATATAAAAACTTCGCTAAAACAATGCATTTCTAAATATAGTTACAAAAAATTCTAACTCACTGTTGTTGTTTTGCCCTAAAAATTAGAACACTAAGATAAGAGGGATGTTACAGTTATGGATTGTAATTTAGAATATATGAGTCCGGCTTGATCGGATCAGCATCTTCTGGTTCTAGGCCGAATATTGTATCCCCGAGGCTATTATATCCCCTGACAACATATCCCACATACATTGTGAATTCAACTGTCAAAAGATTTTGGGGGATCTTCTGATCAAATTTGTATGATGTGTTAGAAGGGCAAATGTTTTACTTCCGACTCTTTAACGGCAAATCAACAGAGCAGATGGAAGTAACAATGGATTTTTAGGGATAGAAACATATTTAAAAGTATTACCATCACTTCCAAGTGTGACTGTAAAACTTTTCATCAAACCCGAAACCCATTTAAGTGCGCAAAGTTACTACAGTTCAACTAATAATGGATAACACCTCTCCCATTTATGACCGGTTTTTCAAAGATATCTTCAACTGCAGTTGAAGTTGAAGTCAGTTTACTTTAGACGCATTATAGAATTTTATTGCTCATCACAGTTTAAGTTTTTATTTTTATTTTTATTCGATGTCAAAAGTAATATAAGCTCGCATGGGTCCAGTGGCGTAGTGAGGTTTTCTTGCGGCCGGGCCAAAACATTTTTCGGGCCCCCCAATATAACCAAAACAATATAATTTTGTATATTCAAAAATTAATATACCAATAACCAGGATTACAAGGTAAAACCGGTGAAAGTCAAATGACGTTTAAAAAAAATTTTAAATTCTCACTGCTCTCATTTTTTGTTATTTTATTTTGATTTTGTTTTCATTACAAAAAAATTTACATAAACAAACATTACATTGTTATTTTATTACATTAGATATTTTACGATAGCTCAACATTTTTTATGAGAACACCTGAATTCTTAATTGGTGGGAAAGCCATCATAACCCCCATTGCCCCCGCTGCTAAAGGACAACAACGGAGGGATCTTCATTCCCCGGCGAATTAAAAAGCTTAGAGGAGGAACTTAGTTTTGTCCGGCAGCGTCATGGGTCTGTGAATGCAGACTGGAATCAACAAACTTGGCACTGATTTAATGTACATACGGCCATATTGTTCACGACGTGTACCTTGCACATAACACAAAAACTGGACAGCCACTTCGACGACATAACGTTACTACTGTGGAACTCCAACAACTTTTGGTTGTGACGTTCGAACACAGTCTCTGTTTCAATAAAAATGCATCCGAAATTGCCTACAATGCACAAAGATGCATCACAATCCTCAAATCGCTGCAACGGAGAGAGTTGCAGGGCTTCCAAATTTCCCACTTAGAACTGCCACGGAATATCTGCTTAAGACGTCTGAGCACCGAGGCACTGAAAAGCCATTGATTAATGTCGTTGCGCCTCCAAGGCAGCTAAGAAGACATCTGCATAAGCCCTATTACAAGATCTGGTGTAGTATGATCTAGAGCAACACGAACGCAGAGTCTGTGCTTTCCTTCAAATTCAGGCTTCCGCCTTTGCAGACATCACCGAAGAAGAATGCACACTTCCGAAGGTTATGCGCGTTACTCTGCCCCAACTTCGATCTCTATGTATGGTCCCAGCCTGGTGTATAGCACAAATCTATTCTTCTGTAATGTGGAGCAAAAATCTGTAAAAGCAACTTCTTTTTGGTAAACCATATTGAAACTGCTCGATTCCTTGGACCTCCGTTAGAAGATATTAACCCAGGCGAGGGATTTTTACAACAAAAATTAGAACCATACATGGACGGACGGAAAAAAACACTACCCCGCCTAATTCTGTCGATGATAAACACTCTACAAATTAATATCGCCAATTAAAATAAGTGAAGCGTCCAGCTGCGAAGACCTGCAACATATGTAATGATGGAAGTAGCTGGATGCTGGTGTGAGCAGATTATGACCATGCATGGTTATATCGTTCAAATTACAAAACAACTATAAAACTGATCTAAAAAATTTGCATACCAAATTTTCGATCTATTATTATTTATTTTATTATATTTAGTACTTTTTATCGGGCATTTGTATTTAATTCACGTGGTGATTCCACCATATTAACATTTGCCCTCAACGCTTATGAAATGTTTTCTACAAAAAAAAATTTAATATATTTAATACTGAAAACGTTTATATATCGTTTACCACAACAAGTTTACTTTCAAATTACTTTCCAAAAAATTTACGGAAATGCCTGTTCGGATACTGCAATACAAAAGCTAAGTTATACAATTTTGTTTTCCACAACATGCATTTAGAATGCGTCATAACGACCCTAAATTACCGGTAAATGTACTTATTATAAAAAAATGTGTAATTAAAAAAATTGCCATTTAAAATTATAGTAATCGTTATAACAAAAGAAATAATCAAATATGAATACTTTTGATGATGAAAAACTAAAAAGCATTTTTCGATCACTTTTTGGAATAATTTTTGAAGTCTTTAATGACTAAATTTTAATATTTCATAAAAACCAACAAAAAGAATAATCAAATTTGCTTACCTTTGATGATCAAAAACTGAATATAGTATTTTAATCACATTTTGGAATCATATTTGAATCAAATGTGTTTACTTTAGGTAATCAAAAATTTATAATCATTCTTCAGTCAGCTTTCTGAATCTTTTATGAATATATTTGTTTGCTGAATAATGAACTTTATACTTGTTTATATTTTACTTTTCATTAAAAATCTTGTTTTTTTTTACATACACATATTTTTTCAATCATGAAGCTAAGAAAAAATATATAAAAATTTTATTATTTTTACAAAAGATATTCAAGATGTAAATAATGTAAATGTGACCGAAGATTTCCCCAACCATTTCTCCATCTTCGGCTTCCCAGAAAATACATAATGATTGGACAGTACAAAGGCTGTGAGCTATTAGAACCCCAGGTAAGTGAAACTATCTTGACATAGCTGGATACGGCTTCAACATCCCGTATCGTATCCGTATTTTAAGATGCAGACGATAATGCTGATGTTGGATGTTGTAGTCGCAGGTGTATATCGGTCAAGTTTGCTTGCGCGTTAGCTGTGGTTCGAATAGCTCACTTTCGCATGCTTTCTTCCCCTGATGAAATAAGATTATTATGTAGTATCCTATTTTGAATGAGATATGAAGAATAAATGCATTGTAATGGCATTCAAAAATGATTCAAAAATCTCAACCAAAACGATTGAAATATATTCACGAATATGTTCAGAAAATGACTGTGAAAAGCAGTCAAATATTACTCCAAAACTATTAAAGCTCAATTTTACAATGATATCAAATATGAATAAAAAGCTTTTCGAAATAGGAATCATAAATGATTATTCAAGAATAATGACATTTATGGAACATTTTTCTCCCGACGATACGTTAATTTTCGAACAGCAAATGCTTTTAAATTTGACGTTTTTAATCATCTTGGGGTATGATATTTAAACATTTTTTGATCAAAATTTTCAAAAAATGCTGGCTGGGTAAGATTGCAAGCAATCAATCGAAGCTAGGAGTGCTTCCGAGAAAAAGAAGACTGAAAGTATTTGTTTTGTTGCGGGTGGGGGAAATAATACCCAAGAAAAGGACAATCGGAAAATTAAATTTAAATTGGATTCCGATGCAAATGACCGTTTGGCGAAAGAAAAATGGTATTTAGAAAATACGTAAATCAGTTTTGGTTGGGTATGCTCCAAATGGATACCGACTTTGGGACATAAATGCGCAGACAATTTTCATTGCTCTTTACGTAAAGTTTGGCCAGAATGTTTTCCCGTTTAAAAAAGAAATATCTAAGGAGAAACAAAATAAACAATTATATATCAGACGCAGCCATGAGCGAGAAGGGATGTCCTAATGGAAGATGGAGTTTTAAGTAATTTAATATGTGATGAAAATAAGCCAGGTTGAATCTGATCATGAAAAAGCAGCAGCCAACGATTCATTTGAAGATGAAATAAATGGGGATGATATCGAAGTTGCGCTCCCTTCGCATAACAGTGAGTCTCTGCCTGAAACTTCTGTAAGACGTAGTGAACGGGAGCGCCGTGGTCCATGTAAGTTTATTGATTACTTTAGAACAATTTCTGCTGCTTGTATTTCAACAGACCATCTCGAAGCCTATTCAGAAATCGCTAGTAGGAGAGATGCTGCAAAATGGATGGAGGCCGTTAATGATGAGCTGAATTCAATGAAGAAAAATGAAGTCTGCGACGTAATATATCCACCAAAAGGTGTAAAACCTCAAAACAAAATGGGTATTTAGATTAAAGGAGGATGAAAATGGGTTATCAACGCGCGATAAAGCACGTCTTGTAGTAAAAGGTTTCCTACAAAAACAAAGGATTGACTACTCGGAAACCTATGCTCCTGTTGCAAAACTTACAATGATACGGGTTGTACTGGCTTGGTGGATAAGAAAAATTATTGTTTCACCAACTAGGTGTAAAACCTGCTTTTTCAAATCACCATTTGAATGAAGATTTGTATGTGGCAATGCCAGAAGGGGTTGACGTCAGGTAAGGTGTGCAAACTCAGGAAATCTCTTTATGGGTTAAAGCAAGCTCCAAGATGTTGGAATCAGAAGTTTAATATATACTTGCTGTAGCTTGGCTTTACAAGGTCAAATCATGATTATTGCCTATACACAAAATTTTCTAGTGATTGTTACCTAATAATTATTATGTATGTTGGTGATCTGCTTATTGCTGGCAAAGAAATTTCCTCAATTAACTTAAAAAGAACCTTAAGCGAGAAATTTGAAATGTCTGATCGTAGAGAACTGAAATTTTTCCTTGGCATAAAGATTGAAAATTTTAGCGATCATATTGACTTATCACAAAGCGCAAGTATTGACAAGTATTAACAAAATTTGGTATGGCAGATTGTAATCCTACGAGAAGTCCAATGAAAAAGGATTGCAGCTATGACAAAATAATGAACCAGATAATCTCAATAAACCTTATAAAGAAATGTTGAGAAGCCTTATGTATATAATGATGGGCGCAAGACCTGATATCTGTTATCCTGTTGGATACATGGGCAGATATCAACAAAACCCAGAACATTGGCAATGTCTTTTTAAAAGGTTTTTAAGATATCTTAAAGGAAGTAAAGGAAACAAATTGGTATTTAAGAAAACTTCAGATAAAGCTCATATTGGATTTGCGGACGCAGATTGGCCTGGTGATGCAACAACAGATCGCAAATCAGTTAGCGGATATATATTTCAAGTATATGGGTGTAGTGTTTCATGGTCAAGCAAAAACAAGTAACTGTTGCTCTCTCCTCAAGCGAATCAGAGTATGTTGCATTAAGTGCTGCTGTAAACAGAAGCTATTTGGTTACATGGTTTGCTGAAAGATCTACAACAAGTTAATAATCATCCAGTTGAAATATTTGAAGATAACAGAGGCTGTATTGGAATGGCGAACACATTTGATTCAATAAAAGCTAAACATATTGATATAAAGCACCAGAGATGCAGTTGCAAAAGGCTTAGTAAATTATAACAATTTTTGATTTTTGACCAGAGAAAATATATTTTCATTTTTTTTATTATAGAGTAAGAGCCCGTGACGGCCAGACCTTTGTCATTTTATAAAAGTTGAAATTTCGTCAGTGCATACTTCCAACTGAAGCAGGATCGTTGGTCTATTATAAAACTTGAGTCATGGTGGCTTTAACAGATATCGTGCAAAAATTTTGCAGAAAAATATACCTTTCTTTCGTCATTTTATAAAGACTGATTTTCATACATATATGGTCTTCGTCACGATATACGCAGCCACTAGCCTCATTGCCAGACACTTTCCATAGTGGCTTTGATTAGCCAGGCACTTTTAATCCTTCTAAACTTCAAAGAACATCGAAGTAATTTTATACTGAAATTCGAATACAAAATCTTTAAAACAAACTTTTGAAATTTTGGTTACCGTAAAAAATTTTCAGCTCATGAAAAAGTATTTAGCTTTATGAAAAAGTACAGTTTTGCATTATAAAAAGTGTCTGGCTGGACAAAGCCACTATGGAAAGTGTCTGTTAATGAGGATAGTTGCTAGTTATATCGTGAAGAAGACCATATGTGAAAATCAGTCTTTATAAAATGACGAAAGAAAGGTATATTTTTCTGCAAAATTTTTGCACGATATCTGTTAAAGCCTGTGCGTGTTTAATTCATTTTTTCTTCAATAAATTTTTACTGAGTTTACTACGAAATACCTAAAACCTTAATAGTTTCTAAAAGATATTTCATCGGAACGTTCTTTGTTCACAGAGAACTGAATATATCGGTCATCAGAGAAGGAGTTCTCGTTGAAAACCCTCCAACCTGAAATCTGGTCCACCGGTTCCCTACTAAACAGGCTGAGGCCCACGACCTCCTCCCTTATCGTTGTAACAAAAGTCGTGTCATTCTCCCTGTATACATACAGAGTGCCTCATTTACAATAAAAGTAAGCAAATACTCACCTCTCGCATTGGTACCCGACCTCCCACATATGCTATGGTGGGCGATTGCAAATTCCAAATACTTAGACGGCTTCAAACAACTAAGCGTGAATCGGATAAGAGGTATAAATACAAAATTAACCGAACTTTAATGAGAATATCTTAATAGTTTCTAAAAGATATTTCACCAGAATGTTCTTTGTTCACAGAGAACTGAATATATCGGTGATCAGAGGGGTTCTCGTTGAAAACCCTCCAAGCTGAAATCTGGTCCACCGGTTCCCTACAAAACAGGCTGAGGTCCACGACCTCCTCCCTTACCGTTGTAACAAAAGTCGTGTAATTCGCCCTGTTATACATACAGAGTGCCTCATTTACAATAAAAGTAAACAAATACTCACCTCTCGCATTCGTACCCGACCTCCCACATATGCTATGGTGGGCGATTGCAAATTCCAAATACTTAGACGGCTTCAAAAAACTAAGCGTTAATCGGATAAGAGGTATAAATACAAAATTAACCGAACCTAAATGAGAATATCTTGACTGTAAATTAACGTTATTTCTTTTACTGAAACCATATATGTAATACTCCTATATTGCTACAAAAGGCTAGGTACATTCCCATACATCAGAGTGCCGATATATTGCTGTTTAAACGTTTTTGTTTTTGTATTCAATAATCGAATGTACCTAAATTTTAATTTTTTCTTGTCACAGTTATGTTGCTACAATCACAAAAATTTTATAGGCTTTCTTGTTTTGATTTCGAATTCAAAACACATTGCGAGCATTTTCCATTAGCAATATAGGAATATTACATATATGATTGAAACTTGGATGAAACCTCACGTTATTAATGCAGAATTTTTATCTAATTAGTACATGGTTTACATCCATGATCGCTTGATCAGAGTAGGTGATGGTGTCCTTGCCATTCATCCTTCAATCTCTTCCGAGGAGCTTAAGATGCCTATCATGGGTTCCATTGAGTTCAACAGCATCCGCATCCAGGTATGCAATGCCCATTTGTAAATGGCTGTTTGCTACATTCCTTCTGTATATGACATTTCAGTCTACTTTCAGCATATGTATCTCTTTGCTCAGAACTGTTACTTTAATGCAAAGCCTTGTAACTCGTTTAGGCGACTTACCTACCTCATATATCTTAGAACATGTTTGATAGAGCCATTATTACAATTCCGTCCAAGCCTGGACACAATGACTTAAGATGAAATGTTCGATCCTTGCCTTAAACCAATATAATTCGTAATAACTTAGGGAAGGTCCTAGACTTAATTTACATTGGTGATATATCTTAATTTTCTTCAAATCGGTGCGATCCTCTAGTCTTACCAGACGACTTTTATCATTCTTCTCTCGACATAGTTCAGGAAATCATAAGTAATGCTCGAGGATGTGGTATTGTAAAATCCTATGCCAGTAGTCATATTCAACTCGATTTTTTCTAAAGCCAACTTTAAAATGTTAAATAAATGATGATATTGAGCTAAACGTAGTGTTTTCAGGCGGAAGTAGTAGCCGTGACTGCCGTAGAAACACTGGGGGAAAATAACTTGAACAGGAGCCGCGTCAATTTTTACAATGACAGCCAAGCAGCAATTAAGGCAATAGTCCCGGACTGCCAAGAGTCGAAGATCATGTGCAGGTCCTTACAACCTTAGACTAACAAAGTTACTCTTATCATTTAAAGGAGGGGGCCCAATGTCGGGATTGATTCTGTATAGGTAAGAGTATAACATAAAACAATACCAGATCGAAGTTGAGCTAAAGTGAAAGTCTCCCTAGGGCGAGTGGGTTCCTTTGTGGCGAGTTCTGGGTATTTTTCTTTAAGAACTAGGTTCGCCGGGCAATTCCTGGCATAGAGGTCCGACGCCTGTTAGTGGATATCACTGAAGACCTGTTTGTGTATTGTTACTGCATAGGGATGTATTCCCTCATAATGCTTGCGGATATGACTTCGTAAGCCCTTGGGAGGTGTGGCCTCTTCAATCAGATGTCTGTAGGGATGCCCAGGTTTCTGGTTATTCAACAGAAAATGTTTTTTTTAGTATTTCTTTTCTCTCCCTACTAAGGAGTACTCTCGCCTCATTGTGTAGGTGGTGTTCTGGAGACAAAATAAGACAGCCTGTAGCGGTTCTGAGAGCTGTGTTTTGGCAGGCCTATATTTTCTTCCAGTCAGAAACCTTCAGGCTTGGCGAACATATCGGGGACGCGTAGCATGCAATCGGCCGGCCAATTGCTTTGTAAGTGGTAATGAGCGCTTCTTTTCCTTTAACCCCAAGTATTTCTGGCAAGAGATGGGTGTAAGGCAGTCGGTAGGGTAACGCCATCGACGCGGATGTCCAATATGGTCGACATTTGTCATATCCATGTTCTAAACTAGGTCGCCGATGATTTGGTCGGTGGCATTGTCAGCTTTCGCGAGGCGAAAAAACTGGAGAGATCGGGAAGATATAAAAAAAAACATGTAAGGAGCGATAACCTCCGAAGAGATCTAAGGCCGAGCTTCTCTTCCAATTTGCGTCGTGCTCCTCTTGATTTTTCCTACAAATTAGTCGGACGGGACCTACATGTTTTATGCCGACTCCGAACGACATCTGCAAGATCAGTTTTCACTGAGAGCTTTTCATGGCAGAAATACACTCGGAGCACTTGCCAAACACTGCCGAGGGGCGACCCCGCTTAGAAAAAATTTCTTCTAATTGAAAAACCTTATTTCTAAAATTTTGATGTTGCTTTGCCCGGGGTGTGAACCCAGGGCATACGGTGTGGTAGGCGGAGCGCGCTACCATCACACCACGGTGGCCGCAGGGAAAATAACTGTTTATTTTATTACAAAGCTCATCGACGTGTGTGCCTGGACCTGTTGCCTTTATTGTGCAGGCATCGGCGTAGGATACAATGATGACTCCTTCTTATGGCGAAGGTAATTTCGATATGTAGAAGTTGAACAAAAGCGGAGATAGGACACCACCCTGTTCTTCTGGGTTCAGATGTTATGTTCTGGAAATGCACCGATGCTTGCCGACCAGACAGATAATTTGCAGTCCACTTTTGGAGACTTGGAGGAAGGGAGGACCCTTCCAAGTCCTACAGTAACGTGCCGTGGTTGACTGTATCAAAACTGACTGTCTAGCGCTACGAGTACTGTTCTGTGGTAGGGTTTTGGATTCAATCCGTAATTTATCTGCGTGTTAATGGCGCTTACCGCGGTGTTAGTGCTATGTAGTTTTCGAAAGCCATGCTGATGATTGGCAAAACGTAAGTTTGTAGTGAGGTAGGGAAGCAGAAGGGCTTCAAGTGTAGGGGTTACTCGCGATAGGAGATATATCGGACGACCTGATTCTCCTACGTTAGCTGGATCCCTATGCTATAATGACGGAACCACCCTGGCCATTTTCAATTTTTCGGGGATGACGAAGGTGGATAAGAACAGGTTGAAGACATGCGCTAGATAATTAAATCCCTCTTTTCAAAGCATCGGCATTGCTATGCCATCTGGACCTACTTCCTTAGGTGATTTAGCGTGAACGATGGCATTTTCAACCTCTTTGGCGGTGATGGTAATTTGGAACGCGCTGTATTTATGCTTGTGTACGCGTCTGTTGGCCCGCCGCTGGCTTTGTCAACCGTAGAATGCATTAAATTTTGTCAGCAGAAAGTGCTCGTGCATTTTTTCGCAACCGACAGCACTTTATCGCCGAAGGCGATGGATGTTCTGTCGCTGTGCTTAGTCGGATTCGATAGGGACTTTACGGTAGACCATAGCTTACCCACACCGGCAGAGAGGTTACAATTCAATACAAATGCTCCTCCCCTTCCGCCCGCTTGTGTTCATCCACAAGCAATCTGATGCTGACCGCTTATTTGGAGGTCGCCGGGGTCGTGCTATCTTATAAGGTCACGTTCTCTTGCTAGAGATAATCCCGGTGGGAATAAAACGAGCCGACGCAGATTCGATGACCTTGCGGACAGCACGCTCTCCTTGACGGGCATCAGTCGGGAGCATAGCGATTGTCTGTTTTGTAATCCTCCCACTCTCCTTTTTTGAAGTTGATGAAAGTGCTTTTTTCGGTAGTGATGAATTCGGCGGATCTCTCGAGCGAAAGTTTACGGGTAGGTGGCCGGATGCCAATGTTATCATCGGCTGCCAGTTGACGCAGTTAAAAGGTCCTGCGCTCACGATGGAAATGTTTCCTAACATACGTGTGGGGGCGCGCCCGTTTATCGTGCAGAACGTAGTTTCTTCCATTTGGTCCACCTACACCTCGCTCCTGCTGTCCGCCTGTAGATCAGAATGCCACAGATTGTGGTGGGCATTGAAATCGCCTAGGATAATGCGATATCCGCTAGTGAGTAGTGCGCTGATGTCAGACAGTATTCACTGGGGCAACAGGTGACAGGACGGATGTAGATGTTGATAATTTCAAAATTTGCATCGCTTGATCGGTTAGATATGCCTTGACGTTCCATGGCACTGTCCCTACGGCCGATGTGGATATCAAATAGATTGTATTGCACTGAGTGTTGGGTGACGATTCCGCCTCCATTTCCACTCTCGCAATCTTTTCTGTGTACGCTGTACTCAGAGCAGGTCTGCAAAGCAGATCTTGCAGTGAGTTTAGTCTCATAGATCGCAGCACTGCGGATGTTGTGCCGCTTCAGAAAATCGACTATCTCTGTTATCATCTCAGTTAACCCATTACAGTTTAACTGCAGTAAAAACCATTTCTCTGAACCGGGATCAAGTACTGGCACCAGTTTAGGTTCGACACCTTCCCGGAGCAGGAGAATAAGGCGCAGTCCAGATGCAAGGATCTGTGGGAGGGACGCAACAAATTAAGTGGGGTTATACTGAAATGACAGCCCTTGGTCGGGGGAAATCCCGAGTCGCTCCGGTGCATAGAATTGACTGTCTTAGGAAGCGTCATTTCAGGGCTGTGTCGGGATCATATATGAAAAAATTTCTTCTGGGAGATCATTGTTTTTGAAATAAGTTCTGACGTGCCTAATTTTGATCTTTTTCTTTGTCAGGCATTTCATTATGACTTTAAAAAACATTAGGTTGAAATTTTTTAGCAGCATACAAAGAAGTATTACATGTGTGCTAGCATATGACTTTATAATAATGATTGCGTTTTCTTTCTTGTATCAGTTACATATCTACATATACATATATGCAATTTTATGCAATACATTATCATTTATTCTATATTTTTATTTGGTTCAGTCTCCTGATCTTCGTCAATGCCTGTTCCGTTAGTAGTACTAGTGTAAGCAACTACGACTCTATTGTTTATAAAATTATCACTGATATTGCTGTTGCTGTTGCTATTATTAACATAACGAATTTGCTCATCACTGAGATTTTATGAAATCCTTAGGAATACCGCCTGCGCTAGCATTACTACCACATTCGCTGCTTCGATTACTTCCACTATAGCTACCACTACTATAACGGTTTTCCTTTTGGTTATTTGTACAATTATGACTACTAGTGACAGAATCGTCTTTAAAGCTTAAATTTTCAGCAACAGGAGTTTGCGAAATTGTGCTATAAGAGATTGACGAGTTTATAGTATTTTCTGTATCTATTCCACTTTCATTGCCACACCTAGACCCATTTAGAGTCTCTACTGTGAAGTGCGGACATCTACTCTGTTGACTTTGGTACACTGGTTGTGCTATGCCACCACTTATATTATGCGCTCCTGCATTGTTGATAGCTTCATTTGCACCGGAAGCATAAACTAGTTGCGATGCTGATCGTGGTATCATAAATTGCTGTTGGAAATGCGAATTAAGTCCAATTTCTGGACTCGCCGCTCTAGAGTAAGGTGGCGGTATAAGCGTGTTAGCTTCATTAATATTGCAAATAAAGCTAGAGCTAAGTAAGTCCACTGTACTTGCCGCAGAAAGTGATCCAACTGGTCGAACAATATATTTTCGAAAATATTGTACCATGAGATAGCTGGAGCCAGTCTTAGAATTGTCATTGTTGCATCTGAAAACGAGGGGGTAAAGATCTGGCTTAGATGTAACCTTAAATTGTGTAATTATCAATACATTATCATTTATTCTATATTTTCATTTGGTTCAGTCTCCTGATCTTCGTCATGTTCTGTGAGTAATGGACTGTTATCGCTAAATCTATTAGGCGGTAAAGAAGAACCTGGTGTTGTGGGTGCTGAACGTGATACCCAAATTCTTCGAACTCTTCCTCCCTTTCCAGAAAATAAATTAGTCCCAACTGCACTGTTAATTGGGCTTCTTGCAGAGTATTTGTTCACAGGCGTAGTCGTAATGTTCGATATCATTGGAATGTAAAGACATTTGTTGGGTTTGGGTGTGAAGAACTTGTTTTTATTTTGTTCCAGAGTTAAAGGGCGTGTAAAAAAATTGTCGGTGTCATTCGAAGAAGCAAGGGTGTTCTGTGTCGTTGTAGTTATTACTGTTGATATACCCTTGTGTGGTGAGGTGGATGCTAAACGTACCGTAGTTTTAGAAAATTGTGGACTTCTTTCTGCCAAGACATTATGGTTACACGGCATTTCACAACATGCTAGGGAGTTGCGATGTGTTTTTCGCTGTGGGTTTGTACTTATACTCTTATTCAATTCTAAGGAAGTGGGTGAAGATAGCGTATGACATAGCGTCGGTCTGACATGCATCAACATGTCCTCATTGCTTATGCCGTCTTGTAATTGACGAATTTGCTCAAGAATTTCCCTTACTCCACCAGTAGGGCTTGTAGCTTGTGGTGGTGAGCTAGCAGTACAAACGTTTGTAAGACTGCTGATAGCTGAACAATTAACTGATACTGTGTAATCACGAAGCTCGTCAGATGTATACTTCTTGTCCAGCTCATTAATTCCTAATGGTGGACACTCTTTTGCATAAGTCGTTGAATTAGGATTTTGTTGCTGCTGCAATATATGACAACAAGTTTCAAGACTTTGCTTTAATATATGGAAATCTTTGAATTCTTCAACCCCTCGAGGAACTGTAAAAGAAATACTCCCAACTGAATCGCATGAGGTATAAGTAGGCCTTAAAATGTTCGACGCCACAACAAACTGGGTGGGGTTTGTATTAGTACGATGCAACGGTTTGGATATTATACTATCATTATTATATATTGCTTGTTTAGTAATCTCATCGGGCACTTCAGTTGGAGTAACATTTCGTGTTTTATCGAAATTCACTATGTCTAAAGTCTCAATGCCGGTTCCGTTAGTAGTACTAGTGTAAGCAACTACGACTCTATTGTTTATAAAATTATCACTGATATTGCTGTTGCTGTTGCTATTATTAACATAGCGAATTTGCTCATCACTTTGAGATTTTATGAAATCCTTAGGAATACCGCCTGCGCTAGCATTACTACCACATTCGCTGCTTCGATTACTTCCACTATAGCTACCACTACTATAACGGTTTTCCTTTTGGTTATTTGTACAATTATGACTACTAGTGACAGAATCGTCTTTAAAGCTTAAATTTTCAGCAACCGGAGCTTGCAAAATTCTGCTATAAGAGATTGACGAGTTTATAGTATTTTCTGTATCTATTCCACTTTCATTGCCACACCTAGACCCATTTAGAGCCACTACTCTGAAGTGCGGACATCTACTCTGTTGACTTTGGTACACTGGTTGTGCTATGCCACCATTTATATCATGCGCTCCTGTATTGTTGATAACTCCATTTGCACCGGAAGCATAACCTAGTTGCGATGCTGATCGTGGTATCATAAATTGCTGTTGAAAATGCGAATTAAATCCAATTTCTGGACTCGCCGCTCTAGAGTAAGGTGGCGGTATAAGCGTGTTAGCTTCATTAATATTGCAAATAAAGCTAGAGCTAAGTGAGTCCACTGTACTTGCCGCAGAAAGTGATGCAACTGGTCGAACAATATAGTTTCGAAAATACTGTACCATGAGATAGCTGGAGCCAGTCTTAGAATTGTCACTGTTGCATGTGAAAACGAGGGGGTAAAGATCTGGCTTAGATGTAACCTTAAATTGTGTAATTATCAAAGAAATAATAAGCTCATTAGTAAAACTGCTCTTGGAAATTTGCAAATAATACCTCGGTATATGGAGGTGGTGGATGGTGAAACGAGTTGCACCGGCTGTAGTGTGGTGGTGCATAGCAGGATCCAGCTGAATCTCCCTCTGATTGGGCATGTTGGCCGTTGAATCCCCAACCGCAAAGTGTTCTTCGTCTTTTCCACAATGAGTATGCACATAGTATTGCCAAAATAATGGCAGCAATGACGCACCTATAATTCGAAAGTATAATCTATTATGGAGAGAAGACAAATGTATGCATATATTTATATCATCGGTCCCTTATTTCAAATTCCCATGGAAGACTAATGCCTTCATTGATCGAGTGGAAAAATAGCAACGTTCGTTATTTGCGTGGAGCACTAACAGAGTTCGTTCTTTGCATGAAATACTAGCATGTTTCAGCTGTCTACGTGGAAGGCTAACATTTAAAGTTGTTCAGGTTGAAAACTGGCACGTTTCAGTCGATCGCGTGGAAGACTAATACAGAAGACCACGCTTCCCAAGGCAGTCGGTTCTATGTACCGGAGCGACTCGGGATTTTTCCCGACCAAGGACTGTCATTTCAGTGTGACCCCATTTAATTTGTTTCGTCCCTCCCACAAATTGTCATCCTCCCAGCAGCTCCTTGCAGCAGGACTGCTACATATTCTCTTACTCCGGGAAGGTATCGAACCCAATCCGGGTCCGTCTCCTGACCCCGGTCATGAGAAATGGTTTTGCTGCATCTGCCAGAAAAGAATCTTTTTAGGACGGTCATACTCTGTTCAGTGTGTCTCGTGCAAGGGATGGTTGCATCGGACAGGTTGTTCTGGGCTTGATCCCAAAACCCGACGTCCACGTAACTTTTATAAATCTTTTGTGGCTCCTTGCTGTTCACGCCCAAGGGCGTCCCGTAGTCTACGCCTAAGCGTATCCCCACTACCTTCCAGCAGCTTCGCTGCTCAGCAAGCCACAACAAGTACCCGCTGCTGCTCGCGCCCCACGGCGCCAACAACTCAAACAGCTGATACCACTCATAACTACTACCTTCGTAGTAGAGCTGGTAGCAATGCTGAGCATCAGCCCCTGCCCCCGTCTTCTTCTCCCCCCCTCTTTTCTGGCAGCAATCGTGCAGGTCAGGGAAACAGACTCTTAGTCCCTGCCTCCGTTTGCACCGTCTGCCAGCACAGAATATATAGGTTTGCGACATCCGCTCAATGCAGCTCCTGCCTTGGGTGGTGCCACTTTCCTAGATGTTCTGGTCTCCGCGACGGCAACCCCTCGACGGGTTTCATCGCGCCATGTTGCCAGGTCGCAAACCCAAATCATCCGGGTACCCACAATGCTTGCCCAAGGGCGCCCAGTCCCAAGGCCACAACAGCAATTGCGTCCTGGCCTTCCACAACCTAGGCGTAGTCACCCCTCACTTACCCCTAGAGTGGCGGCGTCACCCCTCATGCACTTCAGAATTCTGCAGTTCAACTGTAATGGACTAACTGGGAAGATTACGGAGATAGTCGATTTCATGAAGCGGCACAACATCCGCATTCAAGAGACTAAACTCACAGCAAGATCTGCATTGCAGACCTGCTCTGGTTATAATGTCCACAGGAAAGACCGCGAGAGCGGAAATGGAGGCGGCCTCACGTTTATTATACACCACTCTGTGCAATATCATATATTTGATCCTGGCATCGACCGCAGTGACAATGTCTTAGAACGTCAAGGCCTATCTGTCCGGTCAGGCGATGCAAATCTAGAAATCATCAACATCTACATCCCTCCTGTCACCTGTTGCCCCAGTGGATACCGCCCTAATATCGAGGCCTTACTCACTGGCAACAATCGCATTATCTTAGGCGATTTCAATGCCCATCACGACCTATGGCATTCAAACTGCGGGCGGACAGTAGGGGTGAGATGTTGGCGGATCAAATAGACGAAACGACGTTCTGCACAATAAACGGAGACGCCCCCACACGTATGGTAGGAAGCTGTCATAGCTCGCCAGATATCTCAATCGTAAGCGCAGAACTCGTAAACTGCGTCAACTGGCAGCCGATGGTAACATTGGCATCCGACCACCTGCCCATACTTATTTCGTTCGAGCGTACCGCCGACTTCATCGTCACCGAAAAACGCACTTTCATAAACTTCAAAAAAGGAAAGTGGGAAGAATATAAATCTGCAACAGACAGCAGCTTTGCTGCCCTCCCTATCCCGACTGATGCCCGCCAAGGGGAGCGTGCCTTCCGTAAGGTCATTGAATCCGCCTCGGCACATTTCATTCCCGCCGGGAGAATTCCCGAAATCCGGCCCCACTTCCCGGCGGAGGCCGCGAGCTTAGCGAGGGAACGCGACCTTATAAGACAGCTTGATCCAGGCGACCCCCAAATAAGGGATATAAACCAACGCATCAGATTGCTTGTGGACGAACACAAGCGGGCGAAATGGGAAGAGCACCTAAGAGGTTGTAACCTCTCTACCGGTGTAGGTAAACTTTGGTCCACCGTAAAGTCCCTATCGAATCCGACTAAGCACAAAGACAAAGTTTCCATCGCCTTTGGCGATAAGGTGCTGTCGGATGCGAAAAAATGCGCGAGCGCTTTCTGCCGACAATATATAATGCATCCTACGGTCGACAAAGATAGACGGAGAGCCAATAGACACGCACATAAACACAAACTCAGCGCGTCACCAATTACCATCACCGCTAGAGAGGTTGAGGGCGCCATTGGTCGCGCTAAACCATCCAAAGCAGTGGGCCCAGACGGCATAGCCATGCCGATGCTTAAAAACCTAGGGAAAGAGGGTTTCAAATATTTAGCGCATGTCTTCAACCTGTCTCTTTCCACCTTTGTCATACCCGAGAAATGGAAAATGGCCAAGGTGGTCCCGCTACTAAAGCCTGGGAAACCAGCTAACGTAGGTGAGTCATATCGTCCGATATCTCTCCTATCGCCAGTGGCAAAGACGCTTGAAGCCATTTTGCTCCCTTATTTCCAAGCACATTTGCAGCTAGCCCCTCATCAGCATGGCTTCAGAAAACTCCATAGCACTACCTCCGCGCTAAATGTCATTAGCACCCAGATAAATTGCGGTTTGAATCAATATCCCCACCATAGAACAGTACTCGTAGCGTTAGACCTATCAAAAGCTTTTGATACGGTCAACCATGGCTCGTTACTGCAAGACCTGGAAGGGTCCACCCTTCCCCCATGTCTTAAAAGGTGGACCGCAAATTATCTGGGTGGTCGGCAGGCATCGGTGCAATTCAGAAACGAAACATCAAAACAAAGGAGAATTAAACAAGGGGTGCCACAGGGTGGTGTCCTATCCCCGCTTTTGTTTAATTTCTACATATCTAAGCTACCTTCACCACCGGAAGGAGTCACAATCGTTTCCTACGCCGATGGCTGCACAATAATGGCCACAGGGCCAGGCCCAAAGATCGATGAGCTATGCAATAAAATAAACGGCTATCTCCCTGATCTCTCCAGTTTTTTCGCTTCGCGAAACCAGGCATTGTCACCGACTAAATCTTCCGCGACCTTATTTACAACATGGACGCCCCAAATGTCGACCATATTGAACATCCACGTCGATGGCACTACGCTACCGACTGTCCTACACCCCAAGATCTTGGGTGTGACGTTTGATCAGGATCTACATTTTGGTGCGCACGCAACCGCAATTGTTCCAAGAATTCAGAGCCGTAATAAAATCCTCAAATCCCTTGCTGGCAGTACCTGGGGAAAAGATAAAGAAACGCTCTTGACCACATACAAAGCAATTAGCCAGCCGATTACGTGCTACGCGTCACCCATATGGTCGCCAAGCCTAAAAACCACCCACTGGAAGAAACTACAGGCCTGCCAAAATACTGCTCTCAGAATCGCCACGGGCTGTCTTCTTATGTCCCCAGAACACCATCTGCATAATGAGGCGAGAATACTCCCCATCAGGGAGAGAAATGAGATGCTGACCAAACAGTTTCTGTTGAATACCCAGAAACCTGGGCATCCCAACAGACATCTGATTGACGAACCAGCACCGCCTAGGGGCCTAAGGAGTCATCTCCGTAAGCATTTTGAGGAAATACGGCACCTGAGAACCCAGCCGTATGAAGCGGAAAAACACAAGCAGGTCCTTGGTGAACTCCATAGACAGGCGTCGGACCTTTATGTCGGGAATTGCCCGGTGAATCCAGTACTTGAAGAAAAATATCCAGAACTCGCAGAAGAGGAACGCATACTCCCCAGGGAAACGCGTGTCACTCTTGCTCAACTTCGTTCTGGATACTGTAACAGGTTAAACTCTTACCTATCCAGAATCAACCCCGACATACAAAATGTATGCCCTGCTTGCAATGTGTCCCCACATGACACCAACCATCTCTTTAATTGTAATGTGGAACCAACGCCTCTAACACCCCTTTCCTTATGGTCCACCCCTGTTTAAACGGCAAGTTTCCTAGGACTCCCGTTAGAGGATATTGATGACAATTTGTGATCGGTCGCGGCTATTAGGTGGGGCGAGCATTGCTACAAACAACAACAACAACAACTAATACAGTTCGTTCTTTGCGTGGAAAACTATCACGTATCAGTTGTTCAATGAATGTCAATAATTCTAAATGTAATAAAAAATCTCGCCTAGCACACCGAAGGTCCTGGGCTCGCCGCCCGGAGAAAGCGACATCGAAATCTTTGGTTGGTGTTTTGGCAAACACTCCGCCAAGAAAATCTTACTAAAATTGTACTGCTTGTAAGTATAGTAGCACGGCTCTAATTGAATGAGAAGCTTGGCCTTAATCTCTACGGAGGTAATTCGCGCATTGTATTTCCTACTTTTCCCCACGGCCTGTGCTTTTTTGCTTGGAAATTATTATTTGCAGTGCCAGTTTTTACCTTAAGCACAGGTCTGGGAACTAAACGATACTTGCCGTCTGTATTTCGGGTCTATTCCCCCACGGAATTATTGTCTTTCGAGTTATATGATTTGCCGGTATACATGAAGATTCACTGTTCTCCGAACCAGAAGTTTTGCCAGAAGAGCTTGGATCATACAAAGACTATCTCATGTGAGACTCAGAGTCACCTTGGGTACTGTTTTCCACTTTCTGAGAACGGTCAACGGCTTCAAATATACAACATTTAAATTATCTTTTGTGTTCCTATTCAGTACATCTGTTATACATAAGTACACCTTGCGTGAGCGTGAGCATACCTTGGCTTGTGGCGGAACAATTCGGAAAAACACAAAAATTAATCAAATTATGCCATTTTTGAAATAGTTGTCAAGTGTTGTATAATTGTGATCAAAGTGAACCGACTTCAATGTTTCACATTTATCACGCGATTTAGAGGTACTAAGGCATTTTTTTTTAATTCAGGAAAGTCTTTAGTTGTTCCATGTGCAAATTTTAAGCCGAATTTCAAGAGCAACGAACATTGATAATATTTTTTTGCCTGGGCCTGATGAGACAATAAAAACATCAAACAAAAATGTGCTTCTCAGGGGGCCCGCGATTTAGAGGTACTAAGGCATTTTTTTTAATTCAGGAGAGTCTTGATTGTTCCATGTGCAAATTTTAAGCCGAATTTCAAAAGCAACGAATATTGATAATGATTTTTTGCTTGGGCCTGATGAGACAATAAAAACATCAAACAAAAATGTGTTTCATAGGGGGCCCGCGATTTATAGGTACTAAGGCATGTTTTTTTAATTCAGGAGAGTCTTAATTGTTCCATGTGCAAATTTTAAGCCGAATTTCAAAGGCAACGAATATTGACAATGATTTTTTGCTTGGGCCTGATGAGACAATAAAAACATCAAACAAAAATGTGTTTCTCAGGGTGCCCGCGATTTAGAGGTATTAAGGCATGTTTTTTTAATTCAGGAGAGTCTTAATTGTCCCTGTGCAAATTTTAAGCCGAATTTCAAAAGCAACGAATATTGATAATGATTTTTTGCTTGGGCCTGATGAGACAATAAAAACATCAAACAAAAATGTGTTTCTCAGAGGGGCCCGCGATTTAGAGGTACTAAGGCATTTTTTTTTAATTCAGGAGAGTCTTAATTGTTCCATGTCCAAATTTTAAGCCGAATTTCAAAAGCAACGAATATTGATAATGATTTTTTGCTTGGGCCTGATGAGACAATAAAAACATCAAACAAAAATCTGTTTCTCAGGGGGCCCTGCGATTTAGAGGTACTAAAGCATTTTTTTTAAATTCAGGAAAGTCTTTAGTTGTTCCATGTGCAAATTTTAAGCCGAATTTCGAAAGCAACGAATATTTATAATATTTTTTGCTTGGGCCTGATGAGACAAAAAAAACATCAAACAAAAATGTGTTTCTCAGGGGGCCCGCGATTTAGAGGTACTAAGGCATTTTTTTTAAATTCAGGAAAGTCTTAGTTGTTCCATGTGCAAATTTTAAGCCGAATTTCGAAAGCAACGAATATTTGATAATGATTTTTTGCTTGGGCCTGATGAGACAATAAAAACATCAAACAAAAATGTGTTTCTCAGGGGGCCCTGCGATTTAGAGGTACTAAAGCATTTTTTTTAAATTCAGGAAAGTCTTAGTTGTTCCATATGCAAATTTTAAGCCGAATTTCGAAAAGCAACGAATATTGATAATAATTTCTGCTTGGGCCTGATGAGACAATAAAAACATCAAACAAAAATGTGTTTCTCAGGGGGCCCGCGATTTACAGGTACTAAGGCATTTTTTTTTAATTCAGGAGAGCTTCATTGTTCCATGTGCAAATTTTAAGGCGAATTTCAAAAACAACGAATATTGATAATGATTTTTTGCTTGGGCCTGCTGAGACAATAAAACATCAAACAGAAATGTGGTTTCTCAGGGGGCCCGCGATTTAGAGGTAGTAAGGCATGTTTTTTTTTAATTCAGGAGAGTCTTAATTGTTCCATGTGCAAATTTTAAGCTGAATTTCAAAAGCAACGAATATTGATAATGATTTTTTGCTTGGGGCTGATGAGACAATAAAAACATCAAACAAAAATGTGTTTCCAGGGGCCCGCGATTTAGAGGTACTAAGCATAATTCAGGAGAGTCTTATTGTTCCATGTGCAAATTTTAAGCCGAATTTCAAAAGCCACGAATATTGATAATGCTTTGCTTGGCCTGATAGAACAATAAAAACATCAAACAAAAATGTGCTTCTCAGGGGGCCCGCGATTTAGAGGTACTAAGGCTTGTTTTTTTTAATTCGGAGAGTCTTAATTGTTCCCGATGTGCAAATTTTAAGCCGAATTTCAAAAGCAACGAATATTGATAATGATTTTTTGCTTGGGCCTGATGAGAACAATAAAAACATCAAACAAAAATGTGTTCTCAGGGGGCCCTGCGAGATTAGTGTTACTAAAGCATTGTTTTAATATTCAGGAAAGGCTTTAGTTGCTTCCGATGTGCGCCGTGTTTACAGCTGGTCCGAATTTCGAAAGCAACGAATATTTATAATAATTTTTGCTGGGCTGATGAGACAATAAAAACATCAAACAAAAATGTGTGTTCTAGGGAGCCGCGACTGTAGAGGTACTAAGGCATTTTTTTAATTCAGGAGAGTCTTATATGTTCCATGTGCAAATTTTAAGCCGAATTTCAAACGCAACGAATATTGATAATGATGTTTTGCTTGGGCCTGATGAGCACAATAAAAACATGCATGTGTTCTCAGGGGCCCGCGATTTAGAGGTACTAAGATAATTTAGGAGAGTCTTAATGTTCCATGTGCAAATTTTAAGCCGAATTTCAAAAGCAACGAATATTGATACATGATTTTTGCTTGTGCCTGATGAGACAATAAAACATCAAACAAAATGTGTTTCTCAGGGGCCCGCGATTATAGAGGTACTAAAGCAGTTTTTTAAATTCAGGAAAGTCTTTAGTTTTTCCATGTGCAAATTTTAAGCAGAATTTCGAAGCAACGAATATTAATAATATTTTTTGCTTGGGCCGATGAGACAATAAAACATCAAACAAAAATGTGTTCTCAGGCGGCCGCGATTTAGAGGTACTAAGGCATTGTTTTTTTTAATTCAGGAGAGTCTTAATTGTTCCATGTGCAATTTTAAGCTGAATTTCAAAGCAACGAATATTGATAATGATTTTTTGCTTGGGCCTGATGAGACAATAAAACATCAAACAAAAATGTGTTTCTCAGGGGCGCCTGCGATTTAGAGGTACTAAGCATTTTTTTTAATTCAGGAAAGTCTTAGTTGTTCCATGTGCAAATTTTAAGCCGAATTCGAAAGCAACGGAATATTGATAATAATTTTTGCTTGGGCCTGATGAGACAATAAAAACATCAAACAAAATGTGTTTCTCAGGGGGCCCAGCGATTTAGAGGTACTAAGGCATGTTTTTTAATCAGGAGAGTCTTAGTTGTTCTCATGTGCAAATTTAAGCCGAATTTCGAAAGCAACGAATATTGATAATGATTTTTTGCTTGGGCCTGATGAGACAATAAAAACATCAAACAAAATGTGTTTCTCAGGGGGCCCATGATTTAGAGGTACTAAGGCATTTTTTTTAAATTCAGGAAGAGTCTTAATTGTTCCAGTGTGCAAACTTTAAGCCGAATTTCAAAAAGCAACGAATATGATAATGATTTTTTGCTTGGGCCTGATGAGACAATAAAAACATCATAACAAAATGTGTTTCTCAGGGGGCCCGCGATTTAGAGGTACTAAGGCATGTTTTTTTAATTCAGGAAGAGTCTTAATTGTTCCATGTGCAAATTTAAGCCGAATTCAAAGCAACGAATATTGACATGATTTTTGCTTGGGCCTGATGAGGACAATAAAACATCAAACAGAATGTGTTTCTCAGGAGGGCCCGTCGATTTAGAGGTACTAAGGCATTTTTTTAATTCAGGAGAGTCTTATTTGTTCCATGTGCAAATTTTAAGCCGAATTTCAAAGCAACGAATATTGATAATGATTTTTTGCTTGGGCCTGATGAGACAATAAAAACATCAAACAAAAATGTGTTTCTCAGGGGGCCCCGCGATTTAGAGGTACTAAGGCATTTTTTTTAATTCAGGAGAGTCTTAATTGTTCCATGTGCAAATTTTAAGCCGAATTCAAAAGCCACGAATATTGATAATGATTTTTGCTTGGGCCTGATGAGACATAAAACATCAAACAAAAATGTGTTTCTCAGGGGGCCCGCGATTTAGAGGTACTAAGGCATGTTTTGTTTTAATTCAGGAGAGTCTTAATTGTTCCATGTGCAAATTTTAAGCCGAATTTCAAAAGCAACGAATATTGATAATGATATTTTTGCTTACGGGCCTGATGAGACAATAAAAACATCAAACAAAAATGTGTTCTCAGGGGGCCCGCGATTTAGAGGTACTAAGGACATTGTTTTTTAATTCAGGAGAGTCTTCATTGTTCCATGTGCAAATTTAAGCCGAATTTCAAAAGCCACGAACATTGATAATGATTTTTTGCTTGGGCCTGATGAGACAATAAAAACATCAAACAAAAATGTGTTTCTCAGGGGGCCGCGATTAGAGGTACTAAGGCATTTTTTTTAATTCATGAGAGTCTAATTGTTCCATGTGCAAATTTTAAGCCGAATTTCAAAAGCAACGAATATTGATAATGATTTTTGCTTGGGCCTGATGAGACAATAAAAAACATCAAACAAAAATGTGTTTCTCAGGGGGCCTGCGATTAGAGGTACTAAAGCATTTTTTTAATTCAGGAAAGTCTTTAGGTGTTCCATGTACAAATTTAAGCCGAATTCGAAAGCACGACATATTTATAATAATTTTTGCTTGGGCTGATGAGACAATAAAAACATCAAACAAAAATGTGTTTCTCAGGGGGCCGCGATTTAGAGGTACTAAGGCATTTTTTTTAATTCAGGAGAGTCTTAGTTGTTCATGTGCAAAATTTTAAGCCGAATTTCAAAAGCAAACGAATATTGATAATGATTTTTTGCTTGGGCCTGATGAGACAATAAAACATCAAAACAAAAATGTGTTTCTCAGGGGGCCCGCGATTTAGAGGTACTAAGGAATAATTCAGAGTCTTAATGTTCCATGTGCACAATGTTAAGCCGAATTTCAAAAGCAACGGAATATTGAGAATGATTTTTTGCTGGGCCTGATGAGACAATAAAACATCAAACAAAAATGTGTTTCTCAGGGGGCTGCGATTTAGAGGTACTAAGGCATTTTTTTTAATCAGGAAAGTCTTTAGTTGTTCCATGTGCAAATTTTAAAGCCGAATTTCGAAAGCAACGAATATATGATGATTTTTTGCTGGGCCTGCTGAGGAGACAATAAAAACATCAAACAAAAATGTGTTTCTCAGGGGGCCCGCGATTTAGAGGTACTAAGGCATTTTTTTTAAATTCAGGAGAGTCTTAGTGTTTCCATGTGCAGATTTTAAGCCGAATTTCAAAAGCAACGAATATTGATAATGATCTTTTGCTTGGGCCTGATGAGACATAAAAACATCAAACAAAAATGTGTTTCTCAGGGGGCCTGCGATTTAGAGGTACTAAAGAATTTTTTTTAAATTCAGGAAAGTCTTAGTTGTTCCATGTGCAAATTTTAAGCCGAATTCGAAAGCAACGAATATTGATAATAATTTTTTGCTTGGGCCTGCTGAGACAATATAAAACATCAAACAAAAATGTGTTTCTCAGGGGGCCCGCGATTTAGAGGTACTAAGACATTTTTTTAATTCAGGAAGTCTAAGTTGTTCCATGTGCAAATTTTAAGCCGAATTTCAAAGCAACGAATATTGATAATGATTTTTGCTGTGGGCCTGAGGAGACAAATAAAAACATCAAACAAAATGTGTTTCTCAGGGGGCCGCGATTTAGAGGTACTAAGTTGGTTTTGTTTTAATTCAGGAAAGTCTTTAGTTGTTCCATGTGCAAATTTTAAGCCGAATTTCGAAAGCAGACGAATATTGATAATGAATTTTTGCTGGGCCTGATGAGACAATAAAAACATCAAACAAAAATGTGTTTCTCAGGGGGCCCGCGATTTAGAGGTACTAAGGCACATTTTTTTTAATTCAGGAGAGTCTTATTGTTCCATGTGCAATTTTAAGCCGAATTTCAAAAGCAAAGAATATTGATAATGATTTTTTGCTGGGCCTGATGAGGACACATCAAGACCAAAAATGTGTTCTCAGGGGGCCCTGCGATTTGATGGTACTAAGAATTATTTTTTTTAATCAGGAGTCTTAATTGTTCCATGTGCAAATTTTAGGCCGAATTTCAAAAGCAACGAATATTGATAATGTTTTTTGCCTGGGCCTGATGAGACAATAAAAACATCAAACAAAAATGTGTTTCTCAGGGGGCCGCGATTTAGAGGTACTAAAGCATTTTTTTTAATTCAGGAGAGTCTTAGTTGTTCCATGTGCAAATTTAAGCCGAATTTCAAAAGCAACGAATATTGATAATGATTTTTTGCTGGGCCTGATGAGACAATAAAAACATCAAACAAAAATGTGTTTCTCAGGGGGCCGCGATTTAGAGGTACTAAGGAATATTTAGGAGAGTCTTAATTGTTCCATGTGCAAATTTTAGCCGAATTTCAAAAGCAACGAATATTTGATAATGATTTTTGCTGGCTGATGAGACAATAAAAACATCAAACAAAAATGTGTTTCTCAGGGGGCCCTGCGATTTAGAGGTACTAAGCACTAATTCAGGAAGTCTTAGTTGTTCCATGTGCAAATTTAAGCCGAATTTCAAAGCAACGAATATTGATAATGATTTTTTGCTGGGCCTGAGAGACAATAAAAACATCAAACAAAAATGTGTTTCTCAGGGGGCCGCGATTTAGAGGTACTAAGCATTTTTTTTAAATTCAGGAAGTCTTTAGTTGTTCCATGTGCAAATTTTAAGCCGAATTTCGAAAAGCAACGAATATTGATAATGATTTTTTGCTTGGGCCTGAGAGACAATAAAAACATCAAACAAAAATGTGTTTCTCAGGGGGCCCTGCGCTTTAGAGTACTAAAGCATTTTTTTTTAATTCAGGAAAGTCTTTAGTTGTTCCATGTGCAAATTTTAAGCCGAATTTCGAAAGCAACGAATATTGATAATGATTTTTTCGCTGGGCCTGAGGAGACAATAAAAACATCAAAAAAAAATGTGTTTCTCAGGGGCCCGCGATTTAGAGGTACTAAGGAATTTTTTTTTAATTTAGGAGAGTCTTAGTTGTTCCATGTGCAAATTTTAAGCCGAATTTCAAAAGCAACGAATATTGATAATGATTTTTTGCCTGTGCCTGATGAGACAATAAAAACATCAAACAAAAATGTGTTTCTCAGGGGGCCCGCGATTTAGAGGTACTAAGCATTTTTTTTTAATTCAGGAGAGTCTTTAGTTGTTCCATGTGCAAATTTTAAGCCGAATTTCAAAAGCAACGAATATTGATAATGATTTTTTGCTTGGGCCTGATGAGACAATAAAAACATCAAACAAAAATGTGTTTTCTCAGGGGGCCCGCGATTTAGAGGTACTAAGACATTTTTTTAATTCAGGAGAGTCTTAGTTGTTCCATGTGCAAATTTTAAGCCGAATTTCAAAAGCAACGAATATTGATAATAATTTTTTGCTTGGGCCTGAGGAGACAATAAAAACATCAAACAAAAATGTGTTTCTCAGGGGGCCCGCGATTTAGAGGTACTAAGACATTTTTTTTAAATTCAGGAAGTCTTTAGTTGTTCCATGTGCAAATTTTAAGCCGAATTTCGAAAGCAACGAATATTGATAATATTTTTTGCTTGGGCCTGATGAGACAATAAAAACATCAAACAAAAATGTGTTTCTCAGGGGGCCCGCGATTTAGAGGTACTAAGCATTTTTTTAAATTCAGGAAGTCTTTAGTTGTTCCATGTGCAAATATTTAAGCCGAATTTCAGAAAGCAACGAATATTGATAATGATTTTTTGCTGGGCTGAGGAGACAATAAAAACATCAAACAAAATGTGTTTCTCAGGGGCCCGCGATTTAGAGGTACTAAGGCATTTTTTTTAATTCAGGAGAGTCTTTAGTTGTTCCATGTGCAAATTTTAAGCCGAATTTCAAAAGCAACGAATATTGATAATGATTTTTTGCTTGGGCCTGATGAGACAATAAAAACATCAAACAAAAATGTGTTTCTCAGGGGGCCGCGATTTAGAGGTACTAAGACATGTTTTTTTTAATTCAGGAGAGTCTTTATTGTTCCATGTGCTAAGCAGTTTTTTTAATTAGGAGAGTCTTAATTTTCATGTGCAAATTTTATCCGAATTTCAAAGCAAAGAATATTGATAATGATTTTTTGCTTGGCCTGAGGAGACAATAAAAACATCAAACAAAAATGTGTTTCTCAGGGGGCCCGCGATTTAGAGGTACTAAGCATTTTTTTTTAATCAGGAGAGTCTTAGTTGTTCCATGTGCAAATTTTAAGCCGATTTCAAAAGCAACGAATATTGATAATGATTTTTTGCTTGGCCTGATGAGACAATAAAAACATCAACAAAAATGTGTTTCTCAGAGGGCCCTGCGCTTTAGAGGTACTAAGCATTTTTTTTAAATTCAGGAGAGTCTTTAGTTGTTTCCATGTGCAAATTTTAAGCCGAATTTCAGAAGCAACGAATATTGATAATGAGTTTTTTCGCTGGGCCTGAGTGGACAATAAAACATCAAACAAAAATGTGTTCTCAGGGGCCCGCGATTTAGAGGTACTAAGGAATAATTCAGGAGAGTCTAGTTGTTCCATGTGCAAATTTTAAGCCGAATTTCAAAAGCAACGAATATTGATAATGATTTTTTGCTTGGGCCTGATGAGACAATAAAAACATCAAACAAAAATGTGTTTCTCAGGGCCTGCGATTTAGAGGTACTAAAGCATTTTTTTTAATTCAGGAAAGTCTTTAGTTGTTCCATGTGCAAATTTTAAGCCGAATTTCGAAAGCAACGAATATTGATAATGATTTTTTGCTTGGGCCTGATGAGACAATAAAAACATCAAACAAAAATGTGTTTCTCAGGGGGCCCGCGATTTAGAGGTACTAAGGCATTTTTTTTTAATTCAGGAGAGTCTTAATTGTTCCATGTGCAAATTTTAAGCCGAATTTCAAAAGCAACGTATTGATATTGATAGACATAAAGGACATGTGTTAGGGGGCGTTTGGGTATAAAATCTATTAGGAGAGTCTTAATTGTTCCATGTGCAAATTTTAAGCCGAATTTCAAAAGCAACGAATATTGATAATGATTTTTTGCTGGGCCTGATGAGACAATAAAAACAGCAAACAAAAATGTGTTTCTCAGGGGCCTGCGATTTAGAGGTGCTAAGCATTTTTTTTAAATTCAGGAGAGTCTTTAGTTGTTCCATGTGCAAATTTTAAGCCGAATTTCGAAAGCAACGAATATTGATAATGATTTTTTGCTTGGGGCTGATGAGACAATAAAAAACATCAAACAAAAATGTGTTTCTCAGGGGGCCCGCGATTTAGAGGTACTAAGCATTTTTTTTAATTCAGGAGAGTCTTTAGTTGTTCATGTGCAAATTTTTAAGCCGAATTTCAAAAGCAAACGAATATTGATAATAATTTTTGCTTGGGCCTGATGAGACAATAAAAACATCAAAAAAAATGTGTTTCTCAGGGGGCCCGCGATTTAGAGGTACTAAGGAATTTTTTTTTAATTAGGAGAGTCTTAGTTGTTCCATGTGCAAATTTTAAGCCGAATTTCACAAGCAACGAATATTGATAATGATTTTTGCTTGGGCCTGATGAGACAATAAAAACATCAAACAAAAATGTGTTTCTCAGGGGGGCCTGCGATTTAGAGGTACTAAAGCATTTTTTTTAAATTCAGGAAAGTCTTTAGTTGTTCCATGTGCAAATTTTAAGCCGAATTTCGAAAGCAACGAATATTGATAATAATTTTTTGCTTGGCCTGATGAGACAATAAAAACATCAAACAAAAATGTGTTTCTCAGGGGGCCCGCGATTTAGAGGTACTAAGGCATTTTTTTTAATCAGGAGAGTCTTTATTGTTCCATGTGCAAATTTTAAGCCGAATTTCAAAGCAACGAATATTGATAATGATTTTTTGCTTGGGCCTGATGAGACAATAAAAACATCAAACAAAAATGTGTTTCTCAGGGGGCCGCGATTTAGAGGTACTAAAGCATTTTTTTTAATTCAGGAGAGTCTTAGTTGTTCCATGTGCAAATTTTAAGCCGAATTTCGAAAAGCAACGAATATTGATAATGATTTTTTGCTTGGGCCTGATGAGACAATAAAAACATCAAACAAAAATGTGTTTCTCAGGGGGCCGCGATTTAGAGGTACTAAGCATTTTTTTTAATTCAGGAAAGTCTTTAGTTGTTCCATGTGCAAATTTTAAGCCGAATTTCGAAAGCAACGAATATTGATAATGATTTTTTGCTTGGGCCTGATGAGACAATAAAAACATCAAACAAAAATGTGTTTCTCAGGGGGCCCGCGATTTAGAGGTACTAAAGCATTTTTTTTAAATCAGGAAAGTCTTTAGTTGTTCCATGTGCAAATTTTAAGCCGAATTCGAAAGCAACGAATATTGATAATAATTTTTTGCTTGGCTGATGAGACAATAAAAACATCAAACAAAAATGTGTTTCTCAGGGGCCCGCGATTTAGAGGTACTAAGACATTTTTTTTAATTCAGGAGAGTCTTAATGTTCCATGTGCAAATTTTAAGCCGAATTTCAAAAGCAACGAATATTGATAATGATTTTTTGCTTGGGCCTGATGAGACAATAAAAACATCAAACAAAAATGTGTTTCTCAGGGGGCCTGCGATTTAGAGGTACTAAAGCATTTTTTTTAATTCAGGAAAGTCTTTAGTTTTCCATGTGCAAATTTTAAGCCGAATTTCGAAAGCAACGAATATTGATAATAATTTTTTGCTTGGGCCTGATGAGACAATAAAAACATCAAACAAAAATGTGTTTCTCAGGGGGCCGCGATTTAGAGGTACTAAGGCATTTTTTTTAAATTCAGGAAGTCTTTAGTTGTTCCATGTGCAAATTTTAAGCCGAATTTCGAAAGCAACGATATTGATAATGATTTTTGCTTGGGCCTGATGAGACAATAAAAACATCAAACAAAAATGTGTTTCTCAGGGGGCCGCGATTTAGAGGTACTAAGGCATTTTTTTTAATTCAGGAGAGTCTTAATTGTTCCATGTGCAAATTTTAAGCCGAATTTCAAAAGCAACGAATATTGATAATGATTTTTTGCTTGGGGCCTGATGAGACAATAAAAACATCAAACAAAAATGTGTTTCTCAGGGGGCCCGCGATTTAGAGGTACTAAGGCATTTTTTTTTAATTCAGGAGAGTCTTAATTGTTCCATGTGCAAATTTTTAAAGCCGAATTTCAAAAGCACGAATATTGATAATGATTTTTTGCTGGGCCTGATGAGACAATAAAAACATCAAACAAAAATGTGTTCTCAGGGGGCCGCGATTTAGAGGTACTAAGGCATTGTTTTTAATTCAGGAGAGTCTTAATTGTTCCATGTGCAAATTTTAAGCCGAATTTCAAAAGCAACGAATATTGATAATGATTTTTTGCTTGGGCCTGATGAGACAATAAAAACATCAAACAAAAATGTGTTTCTCAGGGGGCCTGCGATTTAGAGGTACTAAGCATTTTTTTTAATTCAGGAAAGTCTTTAGTTGTTCCATGTGCAAATTTTAAGCCGAATTTCGAAAGCAACGAATATTTATAATGATTTTTTGCTTGGGCCTGATGAGACAATAAAAACATCAAACAAAAATGTGTTTCTCAGGGGGCGCCGCGATTTAGAGGTACTAAGGCAATTTTTTTTTAATTCAGGAGAGTCTTAATTGTTCCATGTGCAAATTTAAGCCGAATTTCAAAAGCAACGAATATGATAATGATTTTTTGCTTGGGCCTGATGAGACAATAAAAACATCAACAAAAAAATGTGTTTCTCAGGGGGCCCGCGATTTAGAGGTACTAAGGAATTTTTTTTTAATTCAGGAGAGTCTTAATTGTTCCATGTGCAAATTTTAAGCCGAATTTCAAAAGCAACGAATATTGATAATGATTTTTGCTTGTGCCTGATGAGACAATAAAAACATCAAACAAAAATGTGTTTCTCAGGGGGGCCGCGATTTAGAGGTACTAAAGCATTTTTTTTTAATTCAGGAGAGTCTTTAGTTGTTCCATGTGCAAATTTTAAGCCGAATTTCGAAAGCAACGAATATTGATAATAATTTTTTGCTTGGGCCTGATGAGACAATAAAAACATCAAACAAAAATGTGTTTCTCAGGGGGCCCGCGATTTAGAGGTACTAAGGCATTTTTTTTTATTCAGGAGAGTCTAATTGTTCATGTGCAAATTTTAAGCTGAATTTCAAAAGCAACGAATATTGATAATGATTTTTTGCTTGGGCCTGATGAGACAATAAAAACATCAAACAAAAATGTGTTTCTCAGGGGGCCTGCGATTTAGAGGTACTAAGCATTTTTTTTAAATTCAGGAAAGTCTTAGTTGTTCCATGTGCAAATTTTAAAGCCGAATTTCGAAAAGCAACGAATATTTATAATATTTTTTGCTTGGGCCCAATGAGACAATAAAAACATCAAACAAAAATGTGTTTCTCAGGGGGCCCGCGATTTAGAGGTACTAAGGCATTTTTTTTAATTCAGGAAAGTCTTTAGTTGTTCCATGTGCAAATTTTAAGCCGAATTTCGAAAGCAACGAATATTGATAATGATTTTTTGCTTGGGCCTGATGAGACAATAAAAACATCAAACAAAAATGTGTTTCTCAGGGGGCCTGCGATTTAGAGGTACTAAAGCATTTTTTTTAAATTCAGGAAAGTCTTTAGTTGTTCCATGTGCAAATTTTAAGCCGAATTTCGAAAGCAACGAATATTGATAATAATTTTTTGCTTGGGCCTGATGAGACAATAAAAACATCAAACAAAAATGTGTTTCTCAGGGGGCCCGCGATTTAGAGGTACTAAGGCATTTTTTTTAATTCAGGAGAGTCTTAATTGTTCCATGTGCAAATTTTAAGCCGAATTTCAAAAGCAACGAATATTGATAATGATTTTTTGCTTGGGCCTGATGAGACAATAAAAACATCAAACAAAAATGTGTTTCTCAGCGGGCCGCGATTTAGAGGTACTAAGCATTTTTTTTAATTCAGGAAGTCTTTAGTTGTTCCATGTGCAAATTTTAAGCCGAATTTCAAAAGCCAACGAATATTGATAATGATTTTTTGCTTGGGCCTGATGAGACAATAAAAACATCAAACAAAAATGTGCTTCTCAGGGGGCCGCGATTTAGAGGTACTAAGGCATGTTTTTTTAATTCAGGAGAGTCTTAATTGTTCCATGTGCAAATTTTAAGCCGAATTTCAAAAGCAACGAATATTGATAATGATTTTTTGCTTGGGCCTGATGAGACAATAAAAACATCAACAAAAATGTGTTTCTCAGGGGGCCTGCGATTAGAGGTACTAAGGCATTTTTTTTTAATTCAGGAAAGTCTTTAGTATTGTTCCATGTGCAAATTTTAAGCCGAATTTCAAAAGCAACGAATATTGATAATGATTTTTTGCTTGGGCCTGATGAGACAATAAAAACATCAACAAAAATGTGTTTCTCAGGGGGCCCGCGA
>JARSSU010017418.1:0-14008 GCA_029619165.1 Eurosta solidaginis | reverse complement strand
GCCACCCTATTGATTTTTTCCTTTAAATCCTTTTCACCTGTAAATATGCTTAAATAAAACTAATTTTATATAAAGAAAAAACACCATTCCTGTACAAAGAGTCTCAAGTCTAGCTGTCCCGCCGACGCCTACTCTGGGGAAAAGAAAAAAAATAAAAAAAAAAAAAAAAAAAAAAAAAAAAAAAAAAAAAAAAAAAAAAAATAAAAAAAAAAAACAAAACCAAAAAAAAAATAAAAAAAAAAAAAGAACAAAAAAAAAAAAAAAAAAAAAAAAAAAAAAAAAAAAAAAAAATTGTTGATCTCTTGGGAGATATCTCTTGGCGGTTGTTTTGGTCCTTTTTTCCTCGCAGTTGGAAGATAGATACATTTTTTTAATAGCGTTTTTTTGTTAAACCGTTTAGGAGATGCTGGTCGTTGCGTAACAAGTGACTCCAGCTAACCCTGTTTCGCGATAAACTGACGCCCAACAGGGGGCAACAAGAGAGATCAAAGTCTTTCCCCCACCGGATTCTCCGAACCCAGTAGAGATCTTCCCATAACTTGCCCACGCCAGCAAAAACGCTGTAGCTCTTCGCAGCTTAGCTAAACATCATTGTCCAGTTGGAGTATGATAGTTCGTGGAAGCTGAATTTGCCGGCTCAGCGGTCAAAGTCTGCCGCCGTGGTCTAGAGCTAGTGTGTTGGCCTATCCATCGAAAATAGTTAAGAAAATTTGTATAAATGGTATTGATTGTCCCTCGGCATTACCTTTGGCACCAAAAGTTCGTCCGAATTAGAAAATAAATTTTTGGGTCGACACAAAACATGTATTTAGGTGAGCCAGTTCGTAGAAAAACGAATACACGATAAGTAGCCTTCGAATTGGATGGAAAGCTAGACCTTAATCTCCTCAGATATATATCACACAAAATTGTTATTATTAGTAGATATGTATCTCTTCCGTACACCTTGGCGGTAAGTAGGGTTTTTCTTTCGTCGCGCAGACGCGGATACATTTCTAAACAATTTGTTGAAGAAAATTCCTCAGAAGAGGATCGTGGCCTAATGCTTCCTTTTGCGGCAAAGCACAATACAATTCTTGAATTGAAAATACTGGAATGCGGTTCACCGTTGATATTTCTTATTTTCTGGTTATTTCCGACAATAAAAAATTCGGTTTTGCATAAAATATCATAATATTAATGTTAGAACGCAAAAATATATGGTAATTTTATACGATAGCATGACACTGGTAATACGCGTCCCAAAAATACCGATAGAGGTGCCAAAAACCAGCTGACCTCGACAACAATAATCCGAAGTCGGAAAATAAAAATTTTAGATGGTTCAAAAGATATTAACAAAAAACCGACCAGGAGTACTCCAAGACCGAGGGTGGGATCCATAGTATTTTTGCCCATAACACCTTTTTGCATTGGCTGCCTTTGGCCGCGCTTATACAAAATTGCCTTGGGTGGGTCCAACACCGGGTTGGAGACCAAAACTATATCCGCGGAAAACACTTACGTGCAAAATTTTTTTTGTGGGTACCGCAAAAATCATCAAACATACAACAAGCACATGAAAATTTTAAAAAATTCTTTTGCAAATATCTCTTTACAGACCCAAAATTTTTTACCTCCGCTTTCGGATTTGTTATATTTTTGTTATGAAAACAACACCAAAATAAAAAAAATAAAAATGTAGAGCAGTAAGAATTTTAAAATTTTTTTAAACGTCATTTCGGCTCTCACCGGTTTTACCTTGTAATATTTATGCCATGCTTTTTATCATCACTGGGTGTGTATATTTCATACTTATATAATTTAATAAAACAATGTAATAATAACAATGTAAATAAATGTTATGTTTAAAGACATAGAATGAAAACTTCTGAAAGTGATCACCGAAAAAACGTCATAATTTATTTTTGAGCAACAAAGATATTATTTGATAGCTATCGATAATACAAACAGTTGCTCGTCTTCGATTTTTCCAAAAAATACTGTATCCTTAATTATCGCCATTTGAATTTTCTTTGTACTTTTTTTTTAAAGTTGAATAGCAGCCGATTGGCTCCACCGATTTGACAATTCGGTAAAAGTCTTGTTGAGGGGTTCATTGCTATTACGCTACCCATGGTGGAATAAACAGGTGAAGTAAGCCGTCAATTGTCTCGCTCTAAATTCTTCTTTGTTCTGTCATTCGGCTATCTGAAAATGTTTCACCAATGTACCAATATTGTCCCCGAAAAAAGTGTTGTTTTTTTTTAGGGGTAAATTATGATAGTTTTTAGTACTTTTTTCATCTAAACCAGTAGGCCAGTAGGTGAATATCGATGGACCTTTATCGGATTTAATTACAGAAATTCATATCTCTTGGTATCTTTGGTATGGGCTACCATAAATAAAGTCGTGCTTAACTATTGCGTTTATATTATTGATGTTCCCATTATATAATTTGTTCCAAAAAATTGAAACAGGTCTTTGTTAAAACAAACTATTTGAATTCGTATCATATCCAACAAGGATTTTCGGTTGTGCAACGCTACTAAAGACTTTCGAGAAATGTGCAAGAACACCAAAACTGTCGTATTACACCTTATTATGTAAACACTTCGCTAAAACAATGGATTTCTAAATACAGTTACAAAAATTGTTACTCACTATTGTTGTTTTGGCCTAAAAATTAGACCACACTAAGATAAGAGGAATGTTACAGTTATGGATTGTAATTTAGAATATATGAATTCGGCACGATCGGATTAGCACCTTCTGGTTCTAGGCCGACTCCTATTATATCCTCTGACATATTTTAGTAAATAATAACTTGGGAACATTAGTAATGCATCATGAATTAACTGTCAAGAGCTTATGGGAGATCTTCTGATCAAGTTTGTATGATATATTAGAAGGTCATATCTTTTACTTCGACTCTCAATGTCAAATCAACAGTGCAGATGGAAAGAACAATGAATTTCTTAGAGATCGAAACACATTTAAAAGTATTACGATCACTTCCAAGTGTGACTGTAAAACTTTTCATCAAACCCGAAACCAATTTAAGTGCGCAAAGTTCCTACAGTTCAACTATATAATGGATAACACCTCTCCCACTTATTATTATTATTATTATAGGTCTGGAAGCACTGCGACCTTTGTGCAGAACTATTGTGCAAGCCTCTCCCACTTATGTCCGGTTTTTCGATAAAAGCTTCAACTGCAGTTGAAGTTGAGGTTAGTTTACTTTAGACGCATTATTGAATTTTACTACTCATCGCAGTTTAAGTTTTTTAATTTTATTCGATGCCTAAAGTAATATAAGTTCGCACTGGTCCTGTGTATCCCTTTGTATTGGCATTAGGTTGCACTGATATGCTGAAAAAACAGTCTGTAATGGCTTTCGTAGCAAGGCATTTGTTTTCTACTCCTACTTTTCCAAAGCGGGTAAACATTTTACCCTCTTCTGACCGTTGAAAATACATCCTACCATCCGCTCCCCCCTGATCGCGCCTGCTACAAAATATATCGTACTTCATTACCACATTCACGATACTTACGATTTTTAAAAGGAATGACTTCGTTTTGAGACTGCTATGCGGGATTAATGGATTTAAAATATAACTTACAACGGTTAACGCAGTCAACCAACCCCAAATCACCGAAAATGCAATTTCATGCTTTAAGCAAGTTGGCGGAGGGTGTACTTTATAGTTTTTTGAATACAGGCTACTTACACGGATATAGGGTAACTCGATTTTGATCTCATTCACTATAGTCAGTAGAACAAATAGAAGCGACTCGAAGGCAAGCCGGAGCCGTTGAAGAATGCTCATCAAAGCCAACCCAGCCTTCTAATAAAAAAAAATAACTCCAACGGATTATGAGTCAAACACACAAAACAGGCACTAAACCTAGCACACTTCCAATATTTTTAATCCGTTACTCAAAATACTTAGATAAGATTGGTTAGAAATCAAAGTTGTGTGACATACATTGATAAGAAATATTTAAATTAAATTAAATTAAATTGAAAGTTTAAATTAGGTAGGTGGGTCGAAAAATGTTGCAACAGTCCGTCCCCAAATTTGATGCTTATGTTGAGAGTGTATCGGAAGCATTTTTTTGTATCCTTGCAAATACAGCCAAATCAGCTTTTGTTGTAACTTGGCTATTTTATATCAGATTTTTAAGTTTTATATGTGATGAGGCCTAGTGGACAATATAGACAAGAAACGACATATGATGACTGCCCCGTTATAGCATCGAAAACATGATTGTGCACCTAAGCGTTAGCGTAGGAAAGGAGAAGGACTTTGGTCCTGCAATCTAAAAATTCAGCCTTCACGATATAACATCTATCAACAGCTTGATAATGATTGACATCGGCGTGACAAAAAATACATATAGCTATTTCGAAAAAAATGTACTTAAGGCAAGAGTACAGAAGCTCATAAGCTGAATGATAAGAATAATGCCAGAAAATACGACGGAGAACGTAAGACGACCAGTAGTCGACTTACAAAGTCTGCTTAAGTTGTATAGGAAACACTTCTTCAGATTACTAGCGAGGGAGATATGGAACACGATACCACAATCCCAAACCACGAAATATACCTCCGATCCCCCACCCAATATGAAGAAACTTGAATAGCAATACAAAGAATTCTTGGCGCGATTTACCTTTGATAAGATTTAGACAGGGCTGCTCTTACAATTGTCGTCGTTATCCTTTCTGATTTTTCCTACAACGGGACGGGACCTGCATGTTTTATGCCAACTCCGAACGGCAGCTGCAAGGCAGATGTATTTTCACTGAGCAGCTTTTCATGACATTACTACGCTCGGATTGTTGCCAATCACAGCTTAGGAAACTTTTTTCTAATTTAAAAAAAATTTTGCTAAATTTTTGAGTTGCTTTGTTAGGGACTTGAAACAGGAACTTCTGTGTGGTGTGTGGAGCACGGCGGTCGAAATTGACAATGTAATAAGAAGCTGTACGGTAGCGATGAACCACGCTCCTTGCTGTTCAAATAAATACGGAGTTGAAGGTTGCAGATCCGTGTATTATACTCCCCGAGGCTTTGGGGAGTATTATTGATGTTGATGGTTCTTTGTCCCTTGAGTCCGCTCAAAGGCTCTTACACCGTCAACACCAATCACTTCTTTCTGGAAACGCAGTCCTTAAATTGTTATCTCTTTTTATTAAATATTTTAAATGTTGGAATTATTAATTCTTTTTAGTTTATCACAGCGACAGCTGTCAAATTCTCATAGCATTATTAGCAATCACCACTTAACCACATAAAAAATTACATCAATATTAAATTTATTCTCACACAAATACCAATTTTTAAGTCTTACAATTCCAAACATATTATTAAATCGTTCATCACCCGCTCGCTTCCAAAAAAGTATTGCGCACTTTTCACATCATAAATCACGACTAACAGCTAACAGTTAAAAATTTTATGCATTTTCACCTCGATTGATTAATGCGTTGATCTTCGTTTTTGTTTTTAAAACGTAAAATTCACTCAGTGTGTTTTTTTAACTGAATTCAATATTGATTCGTTTAATAGTGTTTAACCGTTTAAAACGGCTACGTATGTGCACGGGAGTAGGCTAAATACATATTCAACTTAAGTTGTGGGTTCATACCAGACTGTAAAGTACTGAGTACATACTTGTACTAATACCAAATAAGTACAAGTACTCAAGTACTTCAAATCTAAGTAAGTACTACAGTACTTGAACTTCGAATCCGAGTACAAGTTAATATACGTACGAAATATTTGCAAGTACGCGAAAGTACTTTTTCTGATAAAATATGTCAGTTTGATTCATAAATGGAAAATCAAAATGTACAACATCTGTTATAAAATGTTTATTGAATATGAGTAAAATTCATATTAGAAGCAACAAGAAATAAAACAACATATTAAATAAGTATAAACGAGCCGGACCCGTGCGCATCCTGCGCAACCAATATAAAATAAAACTGGATTTCGATTCGATTTTTAATCGATTCAATCGTTCTTTTTTTAAGAAATGAAAAATCGATTTTCTTTTTAGAATCGTTCGATTTTTTTAGCCTTCGATGTTTTTATCACTTTCAGCAACAATAAGTACAATTTCATATTTATTTTATAAAAACGTGCAAAAATATATTTTTTGTAATTTTTTATATGTGTAGGTTTGGCGCATGTTCACCGACCAAATAAAATAGTGTTTAAATTTGAAAAAAGTTCGACTTTTTTAAAAACCATGAACTATGACTATACGTAAAAGGAGAAATATGAAGAAAATTTATCATCACCAGCAATTGGCACTTACCCGCCTAGGATATTTTGGCATTGCCTAAGTTGCGCAAGTCAGCCGACCTATACCGGCTTCAACATAACTGGCACCAATTGCGAACACCAAGGGAGACCAAGTCTTCTTGGCGGAGGTCTTCCGCTTCGTCTGTTTCCAAATAAGGGTGCCGATAGGAATACTTGTTGTGTCCACACTTCTTCATGCCTTCCCATAACAAGACCTATCGGCTGGTTCAACGGAGATGACCATAATTCATAGACATGGCTTTTCTCTTGAACACTTCAAATGGCTATGCTAACGACTCTCGATACGGCAGCTATGATGAGATATTAATAGAAGGTTATAGCTAAAAGTTGTTCTCCTTTTGATTTCTAAGCTAATATTTCAGAGAAGTCAGCACTAAATGAAGAAATGCCTGCACTCAAAATTGGAATATCTGGTAAGAACACAGAAACAATGTATCGAATATACTACCAACCTCTCTCCGATAGGAGCAACAAGTGAATAAACCCTGTGGCAGTACCTGTGGTTGCTAAAGAGCCTCAGTCAATGAAAAGAGAAAGAAACTGACGAGCTTATTTAGCGGTACAACCTTGTAAACAATTGAGCAACAATCAACTTTTTTCAGCTCGATTTATCGATTTGATCGATTCTTTTTAAGAATCGAATCGAAAAAATCGAGTCGAATCCAGCTCAAAGTCAAATAGATTTCTGTGTGTGCTCACAATCGTTTATTTTTAACAAATTATTTTAATAAAATATAGCTAAACAAAAGAACTAGGGCCAAAATTGCCCAAAGCTCGCTAATAGCCCGATTCTCCATCTTTACAACCAAACCTTTATTTATAGATTTGGATTCCAAATAAGAGCGAAAAAGGGACCCGTACATAAAAACAACAATTAGAAATAATATATATGATTGTACAATAGCTAACAATATTAAAGTAGTTTTGTGTTTGCCTTCATTAGTACTAGCTTTTCAAAAAAAAATTCCGTCATGAGAATAGCTTAGGCTGCAACCGTGTTAACTTTATATGACAGTCAAGCAGCAATAAGGCAATAATCTCGCATTGCACAGCATCTGAAGGCGTGTTAGAGTGTAAGCAGTCTCTGGAGAGAATCGCGACAGCGAGAAGCATATATCTATATTGGGTCCCAGGGCATATGGGAATAGATGGAATGAAAAAGCGGAAAAAACTAGCTAAAAAGGGCGCATCCCTTGAAGCTTGCTCCGTAGACGTCCCAATTAAACTGGGCGAGATTAAGCGAAGGCGAGAGGTGCACATGATCGACCAAGCGGGAAAAGGCGTGGGTTCAAGCGCGGGGCTGTAAAGTGTTGAAGATTATGTGTAGGTCTTAAAACCTTAGATTAACAAAGTTGCTTCTATCATTAAAAAGAGAGGACTGTAGACTCATGACGGGTATTCTGACTGGACACTGCCTTCTGCCGTCACATGCCTTAAATAGGCTTGGTCAGTGATAGCAGATGTAGGAAGTACGGGTTGGAGGAGGAAACGATCTAGCACGTTCTTTGCTCGTGCCTGCACTTGCCAGGCTAAGACTGCAGCTATTAGGAGTGATACAGCTGTCAGATCTAGAAGCAGCAAGTGGTTTAAGTCCTAGGAAGCTTCTAGTATTTGCCAATAGGACGGAGTTATTTTATAACATAGGTCCTGGTTTTTGAAAGGGTTTTTCAGTTTGGTCGTTAAAACAAACTTCTGGTAACACTACGGACTCAATCAGTCTATGTGAGGTCCTCATGGACCGGCCAGTTCAACCTAACCTAACCTCCGTCATTGATAGCCTTCTAGGACTATAAACAATGCCTGCAAAGGAAAATAAAACGCTCTACTGGGACGGAGGAAGCTATGGGTGTATTCCTTTTGAGTGATAGGTCCTTCATAAGAGGAGAACTCTGGAGCTTACTGAAATCTGTTGATGTATCATTAAGATACCTTCAAAACTCTTCTCAACCATTTTGTCAAAGTTAGGTGATCGTAAGGATGCTGGTTAGATCATGGCCTATTTCTTCGAATAGCTCATCTATTTTAAAAATTAAAGGTTAATAAAGATATAATTTTCATAAATGCATACAAAGGTAAAAATAAGGTATTAATACCTGGTGTTTTAAAGTCAAAAAATAAATCCTTCTTTGCGCATCGATCGGCCTGGAATTTCCAAATTCGATCTCCATTATGTTCTTGCGTGACGAGTGCTTCAGTGATAACAATTGTGTACATATCTGCGGTGGAAAATGTAGTAATTTATATAGCTTGTAAGGCTTTTAGCCGTCTTTCTATTATTTTGATTGTTTTTTTTTATCTTTATATTTTATTTATTTTACTTTTTTTTACTTTTTTTTTATTTTATTATTTTTATTTATACATTTTTTTTTTTTTTACTACAATTTTTTATTTTTTATATTATTATGTTATTATTTTATATTTTACTATTATGTATTTTTTTTATTTTATTTTACTTTATACTTTTCTATTTACTTTTATTATTTTTTATTTTTATTTTATTTTTTTATTTTTTTTTTATTTTTTTTTTGTACTTTTTTTATTTTTTTTTTTTTTTTTTTTTTTATTATTTTTTTTTTTTCTTTTTTTTTTTTTTTTTTTTTTCTTTTTTTTTTTTTTTTTTTTTTTTTTTTTTATTTTATAGTTTAATTATTACTTTTTATAGTTTTTCTTTTATTATTACAATTTTTTTACTATACTTTTTTTATACTACATTTTTATTATTACTTTATTTTACTATTTTATTTATTATTTATTTTTTTGTATACATATATCATATTTTTATTATATTACTTTTTTTTTATGATTTTTCTTTTTTACTATTTGGTTTACTATCGTTTGTTATACTACTATATTTTACTACTTACTTTTTTTTTTTACTTTTACTTTTTTTACAACAATTCATTAGGTGGGAAGAGTTTGATACAGAGTGATGAGCTTCACCACTCTGAAACTGGGGAATGGTAATCATCCAACAAATGTTGAAAAGAACTTCGCTCAAGGGATGAGGACGTCAAATTAATTACGAAATAGCGAACGGTTTAAAAAAAATTTTAGTATCATAAAGACCTCATATTTATGGAAAATACCGTTTCGATGAGTATTGGGTGATTGTTAAAAAATATTAGTTGATCCGCTCAAAGCGTCAATACTTTTCAAAGTACTTACAAGTAATGTACGTGTGCTTCACAATTCAAGTACAAGTACTCGATATTATACTTGTACTCCATTTTTCGAACAGTACGACACTTACTTGTACTGGTACTTTTGACAGGTTCTGGTACATACTTAAAAAACATTTACAGTAGGCGAATAGCTATTAGGATTTTCTGTATGAAACAAATTTATCCCAAAAAAAACAAACGGTGACGATCAAAAATACTAAAATCAATAATAGCTGTGTTTTTTTTTTTTTTTACATCTATAGACGTTTCCGCTTAAACTGTTAGGACTGCTAAGCCTCAAACTTTAATTTACACCTCTGAAATTGCTGCGCATAAAAATTAGTTACAAATAATGTTCAGACGCATATACTCAATGTAACAGAAATATGTGTATGTTTCACATCTACACTAATTTATGTACTCCTCTTAAAATGGTGCTGTCCACAATTCATCGCACTGATTCGCCATACACTAATGGCCATCAGAGGGTTGTGTCTCGCTTTTCGAGTTACACTCTGTGCTGTAGCTAGTTATTTAACCACTGTCGCTAGATGACTCCAAGCATTATCTAGCGAAGATAAGCATTTTTCACGGCCCAAACGTAAAACGCATCGCGTGTAAAAAAAAACCACGGCTAAAATGTGTAACCAACGCGGATTACATATATTTGGGCCGAGATTTTTTTCTTTCTTTTTTTTTTTTTTTGCTTTTTGCTTTTTGTTTAAGGATAGCTTCCTATCCTAGTTATTTAAGTTATTGAAGCAAAATGAGTTTCCGCCCTGAAAAGAGATAGTCAACTATTAAACACAACTTTACACTTGATCAATAATTGAATAAATATCATTATACAGCCACCGAGCTGGGTGTTAGGTTAGGTTGAATTAGCTGATCATTAAACATAAATAATATAGACTGAACATGTCCACTGGGTAATCAAAATTTTTTTTACAACAAAAGAAGCAAACCTCCAACTAGGTGCCAGGACTTATGTTATTAAAATAAGTACGTTTCCCTGACAAATCCTAAAAGTTTTCTAGGACTTGGCTAGTCGCAGGCAACTCTGCCGCCGCTAGCGCGGGAGCCTTCACCTCGCAACCGCCAGGACAGGAACATACACGTGCTCAACCATTTCTTCCCTGCAACCGCTTTCCTACACCTGTGTTATGATGTGGTCTAATTTACATGCATGTGATGCGCAAGCACGTCAATTAGTATGCCAATCGTGAGCCTTAAGTCTTCTATATTAGAGCTATGAGCAACTTTTGAAATGATATCGTAGGATTTGTGCATGAATCTCCCAGCAAATCTCGCAACCCGCTGCTCTTTCCATGCCTTTCCTGTTTGATAGATTCATATAAAACTCCTGTATTTTTTTTTGTTTCCGCCTAATGGAATGGTATGTCTATCGGCGATTTATCGAAGCAGCACCCTCTTAGCAAATGCGATCGGCCTTTTCGTTACTTTGCTTTCATTTATGACGGAAAAACTCAGCATAGATGAATGATCTGGCCTAGGCGAATTCTCTTGTTTGCATCCAGGAACTTATTTGATTGCTTATGCGAATGACACTAGAGTGATTATGAAGCCTGTAGGATCTACTTATTGTCTAGAACGACTACAGTTAACAGCATACCCGACCCTCCGTTAATTTGGAACCATCGGTATACACCGCCTATACTGCTTGTAGATAAGTTTAATTTTTATACTCAGTTGAGCAGAGCTCACAGAGATATTAAGTTGATTGGATAACGGTTGGTTGTACATATATAAAGGAATCGAGATAGATATAGACTTCCATATATCAAAATAATCAGGATCGAAAAAAAATTTGATTGAGCCAGTCGTCCGTCCGTCCGTCAGTCCGTCCGTCCGTCCGTCCGTCCGTCCGTCCGTTAACACGATAACTTGAGTAAATTTTGAGGTATCTTGATGAAATTTGGTATGTAGGTTCCTGAGCACTCATCTCAGATCGCTATTTAAAATGAACGATATCGGACTATAACCACGCCCACTTTTCGATATCGAAAATTTCGAAAAACCGAAAAAAGTGCGATAATTCATTGCAAAAGCGATAAAGCGACGAAACTTGGTAGATGGGTTGACGTTATGACGCAGAGAATAGAAATTAGTAAGATTTTGGACAATGGGCGTGGCACCGCCAACTTTTACAAGAAGGTAATTTAAAAGTTTTGCAAGCTGTAATTGGCAGTCGTTGAAGATATCATGATGAAATTTGGCAGGAACTTACTACTATTATCTATATGTGCTTAATAAAAATAGCAAAATTGGATGAAGAACACGCCCACTTTTTAAAAAAAATTTGTTTTAAATTCAAATTTTAACAAAAAATTTAATATCTTTACTGTATATAAGTAAATTAAGTCAAAATTCAACTCCAGTAATGATATGATGCAACAAAATACAAAAATAAAAGAAAATTTCAAAATGGCGTGGCTCCGCCCATTTCATTTAGTTTGTCTAGAATACTTTTATGCCATAAGTCGAACAAAAATTTACCAATCCTTCTAAATTTGGTAGGAGCATAGATTCTATGACGGTAACTGTTCTCTGTGAAAATGGGCGAAATCGGTGGAAGCACGCCCAGTTTTTATACACAGTCCACCGTCTGTCCTTCCGCTCGGCCGTTAACACAATAACTTGAGCAAAATCCGATATATCTTTACTAAACTTAGCCCACGTACTTATCTGAACTCACTTTCTTTGGTATAAAAAATGGCGAAATCTGACCATAACACGCCCACTTTTCGATATCGAACTTACGAAAATGAAAAAAATGCCATAATCTATGACAGACTACGAAAAAAGGATGAAACATGTAAATGGATGGTTATTGACGCAAAATATAACTGGAAAAAAACTATGTAAAATGGGCTGTGACCCTACCATATTAAGTAGAGAAAATGAAAAGTTCTTACAAGGGCGAAATCAACAGCCCTGGAATCTTGGCAGGATACTGGTAGTGGATCTTGCCTATATAAATAAAATTAGCAGTACTCCGACAGATGATTTTCTGGATCACCTGGTCCACATTTGATCGAGTATCGCGGAGAACGCCTTCACTATACATCTAAGGCCACTCGCTTTTAAAACACTCATAATACTCTTTAATTGATATCCATCACGTACAAAAACATACTAGAGTCACCCTGGCCCACTCCTAATGTCGATCTCGAAAAGGTCGCTCCACCTATAGACTAATGACCTCTCCCTCATCGTACATGATCAGTAACACCTTCGTTTGATACCATATGCACAACCATTCAAGAGTCACGCCCACCCTAATGGCGATATCTCGAAAAGGCGTCCATTCCCAGACCTATGGACTAGTGTCCACCTCGCTCGTAAAATGCTCAGGACACCTGTCGTTGATACCCACTATCGTACAAACATTCTAGAGTCACAGTCCTGGCCCACTAATGCGATATCGCGAAAAGGCGTCACCTATAGACTAAGCCCACTCCTCTTAACCTGCTACAGTACAGCTTTCGATTGATACCATATCGTACAAACACATTCTAGAGTCATCCTGGCCCACCCTAATGGCGATATCTCGACAGGCGTCCACTATAGACCTAATGCCGACTACTTCCTTTAAAATGCTCAGTACCACTTTCGTTTGATACCATATCGTACAAACATTCTAGAGTCACCCCTGGCCCACCCTAATGGCGATATCTCGAAAGGCGTGCCACCTATAGACCTAAGCCCACTCCTCTTAAAATGTCAGTAACACCTTATCGTTTTTGATACCATATCGTACCAAACATTCTAGAGTCACCCTTGGTCCAATTTATGCGATATCTAGAAAAGGCGTCACCTATAGAACTAAGGATTACTCCCTTTAAATCAATCATAACACCTTCATTTGATACCCTATGTACAAAAAACATTCTAGAGTCAACCTGCCACCCTAATGGCGATATCCGAAAGGCGTCCCCTAGTAACCTAATGCTCAACTCCTCTAAAATGCTCAGTACACCGTCGTTTGATACCCTATCGTACAAACCTTCTAGAGTCACCCCTGGCCCACCTAATGGCGATGTGCTCGACGAGCGCTCCACCATAAGACCTAATGCCCCTCCCTCTAAAATGCTCATGTCAACACCTCGTTTGATACGCCATATCGTACAAACATTCTAGAGTCACCCCTGCCCACCCTAACATGGCGACATCTCGAAAAAGGCGTCCACACTATAGACTAATGCCCCACTCCCTCTTAATGCTCACGTAACCCTTTCGTTGCTACCCATCTCGTACAAACATTCTAGAGTCAGCCCTGGTCCACTCTTATGGCGATATCCCTAAATGGCGTCCATCCATAGAACTATGGCCTACTCTCTCTAAAAACTCTTTACAATACCTTCATTTGATACACATGTCATAACAACCACATTCCAGGGTTACCCTAGGTTCATTTCCTACATGGTGATTTTTCTTATTGTCCCAAGCTCTCAAACGAGTATGTAATGTTCGGTACACCCGAACTTGCCTTCCTTATTTTTTCCA
>JARSSU010017417.1:0-25302 GCA_029619165.1 Eurosta solidaginis | reverse complement strand
AAGACGCGTTCAAGTGGTCTTAAAGTCAAGATGAAGATGTAGAGAAAGACCCCGGAGCAAAGTCCCAGAGTACGTATCGAGGAGGAAAGTGTACAGACGCATAGGAAGTCAGGTGGATGGCGAAGATGCAGTGCCATGGAAGCTGTGTGTCTCCGACTCACAGCGACTGCAGAGTGCTAGAGGAGATTCACGACACACGAGCGCAGGGCATATGGGCATCCGAAATCGATAGCAAGAGCACACACACGTTACTATGGCCAGGATATGTTCAGGGATGTGAGAAAGTACGTACAGCAGTGTCACACATGTCAAATGACAAACCGAGTCACAGCCAGCCGCAGTAATGATGCTAACGAAGATTGCAGAGGAGCCTTGGGCAACAGTCTGATGCGACTTGTTGGTCAATGCACGATCTGAAGCATGGAAACCCAATGCACTAGTATTCTTGAGGACAATTTTCAAAATGGTAGAAGTAATCGCCAATCAGAAAGGCAGACGACAGAATGTTTAATAAGAGGATTTCGAGAGAGGATTTGGCACGGTTCGGCGTCCCAAAAGAGTTGTTATTACGGACAACGGAGCACAGTATCAGTCAGTACGTTTAAGCGATTTTTAGATGAAACTGGCGTGAAACACCAATTACGCACCGTACCACACCGCAGGAGACCCGACAGAGCAGGGCAAACAGGAACATCAAGAGGATGATAGCACATACAAAGGGAAAAGAGCAGAAGACATGGGATGAGTTGTTACCAGAGATAACGCTGCATTGAATCCACGTCGTATGTGAATCGACAGTTACAGTCCAGCATACAGAGTACAAGGAGGGAACCGAGATCCCACAAGCCTTACGATGAGCAGACATTGGTCCAGGTGAGAACTTAGCGAACCCGGAGAGAAGTCAATCGAGGATGAAAGAAATATTCGAGATGGAGTACGACTGACGCAAGAGAGAGCATCTATAGAGCAAGCGAAGTATTACAATTTAAGAAATGAAGGCAATGGCGACCGGATAGGCGACCTAGTGCTGGTAAAGAGCATCAGCTGATCAAAGCGATGTAGATAAAGCATCTTACTATGACCAAACTAACGCCAAGTACAGTGGACCTCACACGGGTAATGAACTTTGTGTCGACCTAGTGATCGTAGAGCTAGACAAGTCTTCGAGTGAAGGAGGAGGACAGCCACCTACGTGAGCTGAAAGCATACCACGCAGCGACGCTCGCAGACAACAACGCATGCGCAGGAGTCAAAGTCATAAAGAGAGATACAAAAAGACGCTAGTGAGATCAAACCGCGTCAACACCGTCCAATCGAACAGCAAACAACAAGCAGAGGTACACAACAGAAAAATAACAGCGAGGTAGCCATTTGCGGTACGTCCCACGAGTCAGCGAAGAGACCGAGAGACACCACGGAGAGAACCTAAGTAGCAGTCAACAGCTTGATCAGCATACAGAGACGGTCAAGTACAAAACATTGCGAGAATCAGGTCCAAAGCTACGATATTTCCGAAAATAATTACAGATCGCCATGAGAACCGCGCATGACACAAGATTACACCTGGGAAGCAGTTCGCTATGGCAGCCTTAACGAGCACACGACACGCCCGAGACAACTGCGGAATTACAGACTATTTGTAAGATCGACTTCATCCGGATGAAATCGTAGTACGGACATGCCAACCGAGACATTGTCAAATATACACGCATAGAAATTTCATATCAGAGTACCCGAAGTCGGATCAACCATAAAAACTCGGTACTCTACCACAATTACACAAATATCCGTAAATATAGCTCTTTAACTATGCGTATGATATACCACGTATAATCCACCATACACGTGGGACACCTGAGAAAAATCCACTCAGTTTCATTTATTTTATAGACTGGCATCACACATACCGTCGACGGCAGGGCAGCGAAACGCCAACCACGACGACAGCCGAATAATAAGCCGTAGCCAGCGGGTCACGCAGCTTCACGACAAAAACAGCGACATATTTGAGCCTGCTGGCAGCGACTGCAGCGACGACGAACAGCATGGGACAAACACCACTCCGCGTACGATCACGCGCGGACACGACCTGGTGACGGTGAGTCCATTGCGGAAGTGTAGGGGGAGTGTGAGGACGCCCAAGTCGAGACTTTGTATCCTCACAACATAACACATATCCATACATTTTTCTAAAGAGATACTGTTTTGACATACTTGGAGTTTATATTTGAATTACACTTATACATCATTTTATGAACTATACCTATGTAGTACTAGGAAGTTTATACTACTATACATACCTATATTCGTTGTACGTGAATGTATAATATTAAATTGAAGAGCAAATTACACTGCGCACTTTGCGACGCAAGCCAAATATTTACATTTTCGCAAACATAAAACTTTGAATATATGGATCACCTACATGCATAATATTGGAAGTAGATACGCACAAAAACATAAAAAGGCAGCGGTCGACTATCAACCCTTTGCACACTCAATCCAAGAGTACCAGTTACAATACAACCTCCATAATAACTTACAGTGAACGGAGATCAGCAGCAAGTCGTCAAATAAGCGCGCTACTAATTGCAATGTCGCGTTATACATATTTACGCACTAGCATACAACACACAAACGCACGCCGCCATACACAGAAGGCAGAAGCATTGCAAGCAAAACACAACATTAGAATCAGTGACGCACAAACAAATATACAAACATCACAATATATAAACCAGCCGGAAGCACAGTCATGAGCTAAGTACAAGGCATTGTATTCAATAGGGCATATGGTGCATGAAAATTCATGGGAAGGAAATATTTACCGGACAACAGTTTTTATATATAGTTAATACCATAGTTCAAGGTAGTTCTTATAAAATACCGTTTGCCTGCGTGTGCAAAAACTTAGTATATAAGGGCGACGAGTTCGCATTTGGAAATTCAGAGATTAGGAAGACAGGCATACGAGTCGTAGGCTTTATCACTCATCCGACCAAGATGACACCTGAAGGCTTTTTCACTTCATTTGTACTAGAAAGTATACTCGTTCTGGAGGCTTTATCACTCCATTCGACCCGCAGAGGTGGCGAGGGTCTTTATCACCTCCGTCACCATCTTATAGAGCAGGGTGAAATCACAGCCACGAGTAGAAAAGTAGAATTTTATCAATAATATTTTATATAACGTGTTGTATCGAACAGACAGAGTTATTCTCTTCAGCAGAAGGACGTTAGGATTTCTACTTCAGGACCCTGACGGCTGAGATCAGCCCGGCAATTCAGGAAAAGTCCGTCACAGTACCTCCATGAACTTCTTCTTCACGCCGAAATACGTCTTATGCAGCAATGCCTCAGATAGGATCTCTATATTCCACGACTCAAACCCCTCATAAAGAGATGCATACATCAGAGCAAAACTTGTATCCTCCACAAGCAGCAAATGCGATCGCAAATCGGGGCGGCCTTGCCCCCGGAACAATGCACATATGCTCCGCCTTTTACCACTATCGGTGTCGACTTTGCGGGGCCTTTTCAAATAAAAGCCTCTTTGCTAAGGTCTCACACTTTACTGAAAGGCTACGTGGCCGTTTTTGTCTGTTTTGTGACAAAAGCTATCCACCTTGAGCTGTGCTCGGACTTAACTACCAATGCCTTTCTCGTAGCATTTGCTCGCTTCGTCGGACGTCGTGGATATCCTACCACAATGATGAGTGACAACGGTAAAACGTTTATTGGAGCAAAAAGAGCGACCGAAAAGGAGTTCGTTGACTTCATGAAAACTGCCTCTCAAGAAGTTATCGCAAAATACTCTCCCCAGAGCGTCAATTGGAAATTCATTCCGCCCGAGCTCCCCACATGGGCGGCTTGTGGGAGTCTGCAGTGAAGAGTTTCAAACTGCATTTTAAGAGGACTGCAGGAGCCCACAAGTTCACTTTTGAAGAATTTACCACCCTCTTGGTAAGAGTAGAAGCCGTGTTGAACTCTCGTCCTATCTCACCTTTATCCCACGATCCCCTCGAGTTGACCGCGCTGACCTCCGGCCACTTTCTCAGAGGTAGCCCCCTCCTCGCTATACCTGAAATGGATCACGCGGATTTATCCTTTATAAACCGATAAGACAGGGTAAAAAGCTTACATCATCAATTCAGCAAAAGGTGGAAGGAAGACTACCTAAAGGATCTCCAGAAAAGGCAGAAGTAGAAAAATCCACAACCCGAACCCAAGGTCGGTGAGTGTGTCTGCATTCACGACGACTCACCTTCCCCCGACTGAATGGCGCCTTGGACGTATTGAAAAATACATCCAGGACCTGACGGCCATATACGTGTTGTTGACGTTCGTACGCAAACCGGCACTCTCACACGACCACTTGTTAAGGTCTGTTTCCTCCCTCAGACTGAAAGCCCACCATCTCGGGCAAACACGGAGAATTCGTAGCTACTCTCAAACCACCTCTGTCCTCTCCTACCCCATCACCGTCACTAACATGTCGTATTTCGCAACATAATGCCACCTGGAACTCCTTGTATCAGTATTTTTCTCGACTAAAATACCTTTTTAACTGTAATTACAGATCGCTGTGGATCGTTCAAATCAATCGTCGTCACGAAGACCACTACGGTCGGAGATCGTTGCTCCCGATCGCGCCAATGAATCACGCAGCTCGACACTACTAACTCATTACGACGGTGCCGCATATGCACCCGTCAGCACGCCCTTCGGAACTGCGCAATATTTAAAAAGATGAAGCCACCCCAGAGGTGGATGCTTGCACGAGCCCATAAGTTAAGCCTAAATTGCTTGGCATTATCCCACGTCACCAGCGAGTGTAGCTCGTACGACAGATGCCGGATCTGTGGAGAGCGACATCACTCCCGACTCCATCGGCGGGACGCTACCCCAAGCGCCCAACGCGCCATCAGGCACCCCGGCCTGGCAGATCCGCCGTACCAATTCCGGCACACACACGCGCCGCCCAGGCATCCCGGCTTGGTCGATCAGCCGTACCGGCACCCCCTGCCGCCACCGGGCGACCCCGTTCTCGCCCGGGAAACAACATTCCCTCAGCAGTACCTAGAATCGCCCGACGCACCATTCGATGCACGGAACAAGGACTGCAGACCGCCTACGCTAGAGGAAAAGTGTTCGAAATCTTCGTGCGAGATGCTCTACAGGAGGCTCTAGCCATTGAACCCGTCTAGGGCGGGGACGATGGCTGAAAGACTATTACAGTCACTGCATCAACATTTTTTTAGCTAATTAAAAACTAAAACCTGATTATTAACTGAGTTTTTATATTGAATTTGAACATGTACCTTATTTATAACTACTGTAACTAAGTTACATATATATATAAATATATATAAATATGTACATTGAACCTTTTATACATTACTATTTGATATAGCTATGATATTTAAGACTCATGAATTGCGTTATATCCATGAATTATATTTATATTTATATCTATTATAGTATAACAGGTCACACTTCGCCGCTCTGGCAACCCCATCCGTGAGTTGACAGATCGGGTTTGTACCAGGCATGCTTAACCAACCAACCGATATCATTTCGCTACGATAATTAACGTAATAAACGAAACAAAGTAATTTCGTTTCGTTTATTAACGTTAAGAACTTCAAATTAAACGATGTGATTTTGTTTCGTTTTCTGCCATATCAAAACGAAATCAACGCGTTTATGTTGATTATTAATTGCAAACTATGCTGGCAAAGCTGACTGATGGCGGAAGTCATTAAGGTGAAAGCATTAGCCAAGCTGATTGCTACTTTTCTCATGAATTTTGACAGTACGAACATATCTCAGAGTATTTTTGACATTACCACCAACGAATTACACAAACAAAGTACATGGAGTTTGTGTGTGTATGTCCGCTCGCTGTTACCGCCTTACGGCTTCACCATGGCTATATCATTGCCAGCACAATTCAAACATGAAGTATCACGTTTTTTGTTAACGTTTTTAACGTTAACGAAAGCTTTTCATTTCCGTTAAAAACGAGATACAATTTATCTTGATAATTTCTTTATCGATAATATTTCGAAGTGTTTCAACGGAAACGGTGGGAATTTTTTGATAAACGATTAGCTTACGTTAAGGTGCATCCCTGGTACATACATACACATATTTGTTTTTGACATTGCTTTATATTATTCATTCTAATTCTTACCATTCCGGTGTGATACAAAGTTTTATAAAACTGTGATTAGAATTGAAAAAACCCTCTTTAAATTAAAGAAATTAGTTTTAACAAATTTACAAAGTGCCACTCTTAATCATTTCGGTTCGGAGTCATTGTAAAGGAATATCATTTCCACAGGTAATAGTGCCAGATTCAGAGCGAATATCGGCGAACCCTTCGCTATATATTTCCAGCTTAACGCAATTGTTGCCGAACCCGCTGCAGACAGACTGAACTCTATATGATCCAGCCCAGGAGCGCCACCAACATCAAAGCGCCATATTACAACACCAACATGGCCATTACCGGCGCATCTCACCAGGTAAAACGTTCCTTCCCTAAACAATCACAAATTATTCTGCCAACGAGCCTTATCGTAATTAAAAAGAATCAAATCTGCTGAAAGAGTGACAACGCGACAAGAGCGACTCGAGATGTTAGGTATACTTTGAATCAGTCAGATTTATTGAACAAATCGGTATTGATGATATGATTGATGAATTTGCCGAAAACAAATGTATGAAAAACGACCTGTTTAAAATGTAGATAGTCAGGGCTGTCTGAAAATCCAATTGTTGTCGGAATCGGATTTAAAAACGACAAAAAATTACTTGGTGTCATGAAATTCGATGTTATCGGTTAATGTTCGAATTGGAATTAGTGTCGGTTTTAGGTGTCACACAATCCGATAATATCGATTTGCTATCGGAAACAATCAGTAAATGCGTTGGATTTCATTTTTTCCTAGTTGTATTTCTCTTGCAGTTGATTATTTTCTAAAAATGTAAGTAAAGGTTTATTTTATAAAAATAAATGTAAATTACATATATTTTCTTTATTAATAGGGGAAAGCATAAAAATTTTATGCAACAGTACCTATTTGACTGAATTTATGAAGAAACATCCAGATATTGCGAAAGGGCTTCACGAAGCACATCATCTAAAACCCGTTGACACCGTGCTCTCTATCTACACTCATGCTAGAATCCTTGCTAACTGATCTTTGATAGGGTCCTTCACATAAAAATAGTGACGTAGCTGCTAGTTGAAGCACTGGCAGAACTTTCGAGTGCGAGTTAGGCGTCCTTCATGGTGTCCATACCATTCGGAAGCCTCTGTGTTTATGCGATAATATGCAATGTAACTGCAAATGCACTATAAATATTTAGAAATATTTTTAATTACGCTGTCTCTGGCAACTCAAATGGATTGCTGCGATCTCTCAAAGTTTTCCTTTTGACCTTCTCGCAACTTCTTCTTCCAATAATATAAATGCGACAACTGCTGATGCATTTTGATGTCAATAAACTTTGTTTATTTCTGTTTAGATGCACAAAACAATTACTTTATAAATTTTGCCAGAAAAATTAACAACACAATTTACCTGTGCACCGATACACTGCAAAACGGCTGATTCGAACATCGTTTTTATTTAAATTCGAAAAGAGGCTACTAAACCAATACGGTTTTATGACACCAATTTAAATCAACATTGGTTTGTAATTCCAACAAAACGCAAACCGAACTTGGATTCCATGACAGCCCTGAGTAATTTTATTGATATTATTTCATTGTGACAATAAAATTTTTATAAAAGATATAAGTTTATATTTTTAATCGAAAAAAGGGGCCGGACGTGAAAAAAGCGCCCCAATTGATGGTTGCCTATGGCCCCGTTGAGAGTTATCCGGCCCTGATGGAAGCGATCGAAATACCAACCACGAAGGCTGTCATGGTAGAAGATTTATACCACAGCCCTCATAAAATAATAAAGTTTTAACAAAATAATGGTTAAATTAAAAAGCTGTGTTGGTGGAAATATGCATACTAAAAGTTACCACATGACACAAGTAAAGGTGTCTAAGTTCGGTCTAACCGAACATATTACTCAGCGTGAGATTCAATTGCACATTCATTCAGATAAATTACTTTCTACATAAAACGTGGCACCGCGCCCGTTTAAAAACAATTTTTCCACATTTCCATAAATCTTGATAAGTGAATATCATTGATTCAAAACTATTTTTTGCTGAGTTATAGCTCATTATTCTAGTCTACGACCCTTTTAAACCTTTTAAACTTGTTTATATCTAAGTTGCCGTGGTCTTCAACCGATCCCTGTCCATTTTACTAGAAATATTTTCTGCTATAAGGAAATATATGTGTACACAATTTCATTACGATATGTTAATTTTTCTTCGAGTTATGGCTCTCGAAACATAGAAAATTGCTTGGTCATAAAAGGGGGCGGTGCCACACCCATTTTCAAAAATTTTAGTGTTTTCCAATTAATGTTATAATTTCGAAAGAATTCTATTGATACAAAGCTCTTTCTCGCTAAGATATAGCTTATTATTTTCGTCTACGACCTTTTATAACTCGTTTTATATACTAAGTTGGCCGTGGGTCTTAACCGATCTCGTCCATTTTTCTAGAAATATTTCCTGTCTATAGGCGAAAATTTGTGTACCCAATTTTATTACGATCCGTTAATTTTTCTTCCAGTTATGGCTCCCGAAACATAGAAAATTGTTAGTCATAAAAGGGGCGGTGCCACGCCCCATTTTTTAAATTTGAAGTTTTCCTATTTACTGTTATAAATCAACTTGGGAAATGAAATACCATTGACATAAGGCTCTTTTTTGCAAAGAAATAGCTTATTTATTCGTCCACGACCCTTTTAAAACATCTTTTATATGAAAGTGGGCGTGGTCCTTAACCGATTTCGTAATTTTTCTTTAAAGCATTCTTATAGTAAAGGCAACCTCTGTGCCGAATTTTGTTACGATAGGTATAACGATTTCTGATTTATGATTAATAATATTTGTAAAATTGATTTATCACAAGTGGGCGGTGCCACGCCCATTTTAAAAAATTTTCCTAATTTTTATCCAGAGTCTCAATATCAGTCACATGTCAAATTCTAATTCTTGGTTATTATTACTAAATATCAGTGTTTTCCAAATGTTATATATAAAGTTATATAAAAATGTTATATATTATAATTTTATATATATATATATATAAGATATTTCAATACCAATCTATTCTGGGTCAAGATAAGCTCGTGTACCAAATTTGGTGAAGATATCTCAATATTCACTCAAGTTATCGTGTTAACAGACGGACGGACGGCACACATCGATACTGATGATTTTGATATATGGAAGTCTATATCTATCTCGATTCCTTTATACCTGTACAACCATCGTTATCCAATCAAGTTAATATACTTTGTGTGCTGAGTATAAGAAACCAGCCATATAATAACAACAATGAATGAAGAAAAAGTACTAAGAGAACCTTATTATATAAAATTGCAATAATAGGACATGTGCGCGCTCATTTTCATCCCAAGGATAGAAAAATGGTATCATAAAAATAGAAGCAACCTAATTGTTTGAGGAAGAGATTGACTTAGGACAAATAATCGACCAGGCTTGTAAAGAAAGAAATAGAAGACAGTTGCCCACTAGGAGACTAATTGGTCAATAGTAATAATAATAATCTCTTGAGAGAAATGCCATCATCAAGCAATGTGGAAAGAAAAAGACGGCGAAAATCTATCAACAATCATCGAATGTATTGCTTAACACAAGCATCAACGCATACGAAATTGATGACGTACATCGAATGAGATCAAAAAAACAATAATATACTCATTAAGTTCTCTTCGATGCGTAAGAAAAGAGAATTGATGATGAAAACTAAGAGGTAAAAAGATAAAACTTAAAGATATCGATTCTCAACAAGGGGGACAGAGTGGGATAAGAGAGTATTTATTTATTAGCATATCAGCTTTGTCACAGCGACAAAAAAGAGGCAAGGGCGGCGAGGCTGGTAATTCGTATGGAGAAAAGCAGTGTAAAATCATGGCAGTAGAAAGGGAAGGAAAATAATAAATTTATTTATATTAAACAATTAATTAGGTATAGACACACATCAAATAACCTATATTTATTATTAATTTACTTTATCTATAATATAAAATAAGTCGGGTTTTCCTCCTCACGCTATAACTCCAGAACGCACGACCGATTTCCACGGTTTTGCATTCGTTGGAAAGGCCTCGGGCTCCGTGCGGTTTATAGCACATTCAGGACCGACGCACAGGATCTCGAGATATAGGCCAAAACGTGGACCCGGTTACCCCTGGAATGTGTTTATGGAATATGGATAACAATGAAAGCTGTTGATGAAGTGCTTTAGTAGAGGGTAATTTTCATACCCCTGGGTGACTAGGATCTCGAGATATAGGCCAATACGTGGGCCCGTGAATGCCTAGATAGTGTTTTTACATTATGGGTATCAACTGAAGCTGTTGATGATTGCTTTAGTACAGGGTAGTTTTCATACCTATTGGTGACTAGGGTCTCGAGATATAGGCCAAAACGTGGATCAGGGTAACACTGGGATGTGTTTTTACATTATGGATATCAAATTGAAGCTGTTGATATGTGCTTTAGTACAGAGTAAGTTTTATGCCGCCTGGGTTACTAGGGTATCGAGATATAGGCCAAAAACGTGGACCCGGATACACCTAGAATGTGTTTTTACATTATGGGTTATCAATAGAAGTCTGTGCTGTATGCTTTAGTATAGAGTAAGTTTTACACGCTGGTGACTAGGGTCTCGAGATATAGGCCACAACATGTACCCGGATACACCTAGAATGTTGTTTTTTAAACGGTTTATTTAGCTTGACTTGACAGGCAGGCCGCACGGCCGCATGCACGGCCGTTGTGAACGAATTTGTAATTGAAATTTAAGTAACTTCCCGATAAGCTACAAGCTTGAAACTTGGAATATAGTTCAGAACCATAGACAATACAATAATAAAAAAATCGCCGCTAGGTGGCGCAAGGATCGAGGAATTCCCAAAAATCCTATTTGTGGTCCGATTGGCTCATATTTGGAACACAATACATACAAGAATAGAAAGCGACATTTGAAAAAGAATCGCCGCTAGGTGGCGCAAGGATCAAGATATACAAGAAGTGACGTCAAAATACTTTGGAGCACATAAGTTCAAATTTTGTTGGTGAAATTTCATTAAAAATTCATTTCCCGGTAGAAGTCACGTCAGAATACTTTGGGGCACATACATTCAAATTTTGTTAGTTAAATTTCAGTAAAAATTCATTTTCCGAAAGAAGTGACGTCAAAATACTTTGGAGCACATAAGTTCAAATTTTGTTAATGAAATTTCATTAAAAAATCATTTCCCGTAGAAGTCACGTCAGAATACTTTGGGGCACATAAATTCAAATTTGTTAGTGAAATTTCAGTAAAAATTCATTTTCCGAAGAAATGACGTCAAAATACTTTGGAGCACATAAGTTCAAATTTTGTTAGTGAAATTTCAATAAAAATTCATTCCCGGTAGAGTGACGTCAAAATACTTTGGAGCACATAAGTTCACATTTTGTTATTGAAATTTCAGTAAAAAATTCATTTCCCGAAAGAGTGACGTCAAATACTTTGGATCACATAAGTTAAAATTTTGCTAGTGATATTTCAGTAAAAAAATCATTCCCAAAGAAGTGACGTCAAAATACTTTGGAGCACATAAGTTCAATTTTTGTAGTAAAATTTCAGAAAAAATTCATTTACCGGTAGAAGTGACGTCAAGATACTTTGGAGCACATAAGTTCAAATTTTGTTAGTTAAATTCATTAAAAAATTAATTTCCCGGTAGAAGTGACGTCAAATACTTTGGAGCACATAAGTTCAAATTTTGCTAGTGAATGTCTGTAAAAAATTCATTTCCCGGTAGAAGTGACGTCAAAATACTTTGGAGCACATAAGTTCAAAGTTTGTTAGTGAAATTTCATTAAAAAATTTTCCCGGTAGAATTCACGTCAGAAATACTTATGAGCACCATTAGCTTAACATCATTTCTGCTCAAAACCTTTGAGAGGCTGATAGATGTGTACATAAAGTCCAAGGTAGATGAAAAGCTGCTCTCCACAACACAGCATGCGTACACCAAAGGCAAGTCGGTAGACACCGCATTGCATAGGGTGGTAATAAGCATAGAGAAATCCCTGGAATATAAGGAGTATGCTCTAGGAGTCTTCTTGGACATTGCCGGGGCTTTCAATAATGTTGCAAAATGGGCGATTATGGATGGTCTTAATTACATTAAAGTACATCAGATTGATGCCTTAATCAGATGGATCGGCTGCATGTTAAATTGCAGAAAGATTACATCACTATGGGGAATTGTACGAGGCCACGAAATCAGTGGACAGGGGCACGCCGCAGGGAGGGGTGCTGTCACCTCTGCTGTGGACGCTGGTCATCAACCAACTGCTCAGGCAATTCGATGAGGGACCCGTAAAACTTACGGCTTACGCAGATGACGTTGCAATTGTCATAAGTGGAAAGTGCCTTCCAACGATTAGTTCTTTGATGGATCGGGCGCTTCGCGATATTCATACCTGGGCATCTAATGTCGGGTTGAAAGTCAATGCGGAGAAGATGGATATGGTCTTGTTTACAAAGAGGTACAAGGTCCCAAATTGGACCAGGCCTAAGTTAGGAGGGGTGACCTTACAGGAGAAACCTTGCACAAAATATTTAGGAATCATCCTAGACAGTAAGCTGTCATGGAACCTCAACGTGGAGGAGAGGGTCAAGAAGGCCTCAACGGCACTCTACGCATGTAAAAGAATGCTGGGGTGTACGTGGGGCCTATCGCCCTCTCTTTCTAATTGGGTTTTTACAGCGATTGTAAGCCCTATTCTATACTATGGAGTTCTTGTTTGGTGGAAAGCCACACAAAAAACAACATACCTCAAAAAATTAGAGGGGTATGCAGACTATCGATGCTTAGCATTACGGGAGCCCTGAAAACAACCCCGACGGCTGCACTGTATGCCATTTTGCACATCCCACCTGTAGGCCTGGTAGCAAAGAACAAAGCGTAACGACCGCAACCAGGCTCGGTGCTTCGGGGCAGCTTGAGCGCCGACCATATGGCCATAGTAGTATAGCGTCATCAATCACAAGACGAACAGACTACATGATTCCCTACCTGCGCTTCGAGGGAGATCTTAAGGCCACAATAGAGGTGAACGGTTGGCGCAAGGGTGCGCAAATGGCGGACGAGGCGGTACATGTGTACACCGATGGTTCCAAAGTAGTGGAAGGAGTAGGGTCTGCGGTATACTGCGCTGATCCGGAAATAAGCAGATCCTACAGGCTGCCGGATTACTGTAGCGTTTTCCAAGCGGAAATATTAGCCGTAACCAAAGCAGTAGAAACCCTGGAAGAGAATAGCTTAAGCTGCAACCGTGTTAACTTTTATATTGACAGTCAAGCAGCAATTAAGGCAATAATCTCGTATAGCACAGCATCTAAATGCGTGTTAGAGTGTAAGCAGTCTCTGGAGAGAATCGGGACAGGGAGAAGCATACATCTATATTGGGTCCCAGGGCATATGGGAATAGATGGGAATGAAAAAGCGGACGAACTAGCTAAAAAGGGCGCATCCCTTGAAGCTTGCTCCGTAGATGTCCCAATTAGATTGGGCGAGATTAAGCGAAGGCGAGAGGTGCACATGATCGACCAAGCGGGAAAGGCGTGGGTTCAAGCGCGGGGCTGTAAAGTGTCGAGGATTATGTGTAGGTCTTACAACCTTAGACTAACACAGTTGCTCCTATCATTAAAAAGAGAGGACTGTAGACTCATGACGGGTATTCTGACTGGACACTGCCTTCTGGCGTCACATGCCTTTAAACTAGGCTTGGTCAGTGATAGCAGATGTAGGAAGTGCGGGTTGGAGGAGGAAACGATCGAGCACGTTCTGTGCTCGTGCCCTGCACTTGCCAGGCTAAGACTCCAGCTATTAGGAGTGATACAGCTGTCAGATCTAGAAGCAGCAAGTGGCTTAAGTCCTAGGAAGCTTCTAGTATTTGCCAAGAGGACGGAGTTATTTTATAACATAGGTCCTGGTTTTTGATAGGGTTTTTCAGTTTGGTCGTTAAAACAAACTTCTGGTAACACTACGGACTCAATCAGTCTATGTGAGCTCCTCAAGGACCAGCCAGTTCAACCTACCTACCTACTTATGAGCACATAAATTCAAATTTTGCTAGTGAAATTTCAGTATAATAAAATAATAAAAAAATTTTAAGTTAAACGGTTTTATTGAAAGCAATACTTACATCAAGTAATAATATACTAAAAGCTAGAAAATAAAATAATTAAAAAAAAATTTTAGTTAAACGTTAATGAAAACAAAACTACATAAGATAGTAAAATATAAATAATAAAAATAAAAAAAAATTTTTAAGTTAAACGATTTTATTGAAAACAATACTTACATTAAGTAGTAATAATACTAAAAGATAGAGAATAATTAGGTAGGTCCTAGATACTAATCATCATACTCCTCATCAGTCTAGGGCGTTGATCAGACAATTAAATAAAAGCGCATTTTAGTATTATTACTAATTAATGTAAGTATTGTTTTCAATAAAACTGTTTAACTAAAAATTTTTTTAAAATTATTTTATTACACTATGGGTATCAAATTGAAGGTGTTGATGTGTGCTTTAATACAGAGTAAGTTTTACACCGCTGGGTGACTAGGTTCTCGAGATATAGGCCAAAACATTGCCCCGGATACCCCTAGAAAGTGTGCGTATTATGGATATTAAATGAAAGCTGTTGCTGAGAGCTTAAAGTAATTTTCATTGTGATATTCGATTTAGTCGCATCAAGCTGGCAAAACTGATAAATAATAAACCCACATACCCATTACATACGACCTATTCGATTTGCCTGAAATTTGGTATATAAATTTACCTATATTAGTATTTACGATGCTTTTTTCAGGGAAGTAGACCAGAGACGGAATGGGAATGGGATTAGGACTAGGACTGGGACTGAGACTGACACTGAGACTCGGAGTGGGACTGGAACAAAATACATACCCCCCCTGGGACTGGCAATAAGATATGAAGAATGAGAAAAACTTGAGAGAAGAGAAAAGAGAGAAGGAGAAGCAGACTGAGAAAGAGATAAAATGAGACGAAGATGGAGATAGATGAAGCGATGAATATGGAGGGAGGAGTAAATACAAAGATTAGGAAAGAGTGTAGAGGGGCGAGGGCAGAGTTAGACGATAAAAGCTTATTAAAATGTATGCAGATAGACCAAATTGAGGACAGAACAACGTCTTCCGGGTCTGCTAGTTATTTATAAAAATTAAATTAATTATATAAATTTTTAACTCTTTTATATCGTATTTTACTTTTATTTTATCTAACTTTTTTCATTATTTTCAAAACTCTTAGCTATGAATAGCATCAGATACAATAAAAAGAAAAATAAATGTAAATGTAAGGCGCGATAACCTCCGATTGATTTTCCCTAAAAAATCAGCCGGACGGCACCTACATGTTTTATGCCGACTCCGAACGGCATCTGCAAGGCAGATGAGTTTTCCTTGAGAGCTTTTCATGGCAGAAATACACCCGGAGCGCTTGCCAAACACTGCCGAGGGGCGACCCCGCTTAGAAAATTTTTCTTCTAATTGAAAAACCTTATTTCTAAAATTTGATGTTGCTTTGCCCGGGGTGTCAACCCAGGGCATACGGTGTGGTAGGCGGAGCACGTTACCATCACACCACGGTGGCACCGAGATACAATAGACAATCTAATTTTAATGAAATTGATGCAATAAGGTTTAATAACCATTCTATTAGTTGCATATACTTAAATATCAGATCATTAAGGAAAATTTTCTGTCCGCTCTTAGCACAGATCAAACCCTCACTAGGGTAGGCGCCTTGTCCTTGGTGTGAGGGCTTAGCCGATTTTCATAGCGCCGAACTATGAGGCGGAGCTGTTTAGGACTGGCATCTAAGCCGTTTCGCCTCATAGGTTAGGTTAGGTTAAAGTGGCTGCCTCCACTGTCCGAGCGGAGACTCACGTAGGCCGTTGTGGGCTGTTGTGCTACCACGCGGGGGGGCCCTATTTCCTGTTACCCTACTTTCGAAAAAGAAGAAAGTTAAGACCCCAGTGAGGCTAAACCAGGGCGTTTGCCTAATGAAACGCAAAATGTCGTTTGGGTTTATAGATTCAAGCTCCGCAAGGCACCCAAAGGAGTGTCTGTGGAGGCATTGGTACCTGGTTTTTGACAGTGCGGGACAGTGGCACAGATAGTGGTCTACGCTTTCTATCTCCTCCTCGTCCCTACAACTGCGCCAGAAGTCATTTGTCTGCAGGCCCATATAGGCACCGTGAGTGCCCATGAGACAGTGCCCTTTAAGAAGGCCCACTAGTGGGCTTATAGATATACGGTTTAACAATATCACCGATTGCGATCTCTTTTCATCCAGCTTAGGCCAGATTTGCTTGGATATACTACATGTAGGTTCCTTGGCCCATCCGGCGTTTGCCTGATCCGTGAAAAGAGATCGCAGGCAGTGTTTGCAAGTGTTTAGAGGAGGGCTGGCCCAACCCGCGGAGGTTATTATTTGCAGGTTGGTGCCTTCCCTAGCTAGCTCATCCACGGCGCAGTTTCCTGAGATGTCACAGTGGCCAGGAACCCATATTATGCTTATGGTGCAATTTTCAGCTAGTTTGTTGAGGGTTTCTCTGCACTTCAATGCCACTAGTGACGAGGTGTTACTGCATTGCAGGGATTTTATGGCAGCTTGGCTGTCAGAGAAAATTGAAATAGAATTGGTCACCTGCAGGTTAGCAAGATAGAGGGCTGCTTCCCAGATAGCTATGAGTTCAGCCTAAAAAACATTGCAGTGGCCGGGTAAGCGAAAGCTCTCGCTTAGATTGAGCTTCTCCGAGAATATTCCGCTGCCGACTCTGTTGTTTAGTTAAGAGCCATCTGTAAAAACGGAGATTTCGTGAGATCCCGGCTCCACGCCGTTTGCCCACTCGTTCCTCTCTGCGATTCTTGTGGAAAATTTGTTGTCCCAGGAAGGGGACGATGTTGTATGGTCCAATTTCAAAAGGTTTCGTGGACCAGCTTCAGGATCTGGGTGTGACCAAATCTGCAGTCCCTCCATGGTGCGATAGCGTGGAACCTTGCCGCGTTGCAGGAGGCACAGTATCTACCATATAGATCGGTTGGGAGAAGGAATAATATGCTTTGGCGGGAGTGGAGGAAGGGCACCGCTGGTAAGCATTGCCGCCATCCTCTGCACTCTCGTTACTTTGCTCTTGTTAGATTCGATATCGAGTGTCGTCCACCATACGGTGACGGCGTAGAAGAGTATGGGTCTCACCACTGCCGTGTAGATCCAATGAAATATGCGTGGCTGGAGACCCCACCTTTTTCCGATTGCCGACTTACAAGCGTAGAGAGCCATTGTGGCTTTCCTGGATCGTTCCTCCACATTTCGCTTCCAGTCAAGCTTCGTGTCTAGAATAGCTCCGAGATATTTAACCTCGGTAAAGAGTTTGATTTCCCTCCCATTTAGGGACGGGAGGGTAAATTCCGGTATAATACGTTTGCGGGTAAAAAGCACCATCTCAGTTTTTTCACTGCTGATGCTGACCCCGCATTCCCTAGTTCAAGTGCTTGTTAGATTAAGAGCATTTTTCAAGAGTTCGCCAAGCACCGGAAGGTGTTTGCCGGCAACTCTCAAGGCTATGTCGTCGGCATATGCAATGACTTGGCATCCGGTGGGCTGTAGTATAGATAACAGATCGTTCACCGTCAGGTTCCAAAGTAGAGGAGAAAGAACGCCCCCCTGGGGGTTCCTTTGCTGGTATACCTTATTAATGGTGAGCTGCCCAGCTCAGAGATAATGCTTCTCTTGTTCAGAAGGAGCTCGACGAATTTCACAGGAGGCTCTTCCACCCCTAGTGGACGTAGAGATTTTGTGACCGCTGCTGGGAGAACGTCGTTGAAGGCTTTTTCTATGTCGAGAAAGATACCCAGCGTAAATTCTTTAAAGGCAAGACCCTTCTCTATCTTAGTAGTGATAGCATGTAGAGCTGTCTCTACGGATTTGCCCTTAGAGTAGGCGTGTTGGTTGTTGGAGATTAGTGCCTTATTTGCCGATCGTCTAATATAGGTGTCCAGCAATTGTTCTAGAACTTTCAGGAGGTGGGAGATCAGACTTATTGGTCTGCAATCCTTTGGACTGTTGCCCGATATCCTGCCTCCTTTGGGTATGAAGACTACCTTTGCCTTGGTCCATTCCGTGGGGATATAGACCAGGTTGAGGCAAGACTTGTATATTTTAGCTAGCAGCGGGCTTATAAGATCGCTTGCAGCTTGCAACTCAGCGGGAAATATTCCATCCATTCCCGGAGATTTGAAGGGTTTAAAGGCCTTGATTGTCCATATTACTCGCTAACTATGTTTCGCTAACTATGTTGTTGAGAGATGCAGCCTGGAAAGTGAGTTCTGACCAGGGTATCTAGAATTTCCGTACTAGAAATGGCCCATTCTCCGTTCGTTGTGCGAATGCAGCTGGGAGGTATGGGGTTTTTGGAGAGGACCTTTCGTAAGCGATTGGCCCCTGAGGCTTCTTCGATGTCATTGGTGAAGTTTTTCCAGGAGTCCCTTTTGGCCTTCTGGATTGACTTCTTGAAAGATTTTAAGGCGTCCTTATAATGGGACCAGATTCCAGTGCGCTTAGCCTCGTTAAACAGTTTTCTGCTGTTTTTCCTCTGCTCGGAGATTTCTTGGTTCCACCAATGGGGTTTCTTTTTGCCGCTTACCTTAATCTCCGGGCAGGCTGCTGTGAAAGCAGCATTACAGGAGCTACTGCTTCTTCTATTTTGGACGATGAGTCTGGCTCACCGAGAGAAGCAAATGTTGTGTCTGAAGGAGGCGCTTCATCAGTTCTTTCTTAGCGGTAGGCTCTACCTACCATGAGAAGCGTTTCTTAGGAGAGTGGAGGATAGGACTTTTAATAAAGGTTCCAGTCCATACGTCTCCTATTCCTGTAAGACACCCCAGGCGGTGTACGCAAAAGCATAGTAAAAATTATATACATATGATCAGAGTAGGAGTTTTCGTTGGAAACTCTCCAATTTTTGACAAGGTCGGAGAATGGCCCTGAAACTAGAGTAATATCTAGAACCTCCTTTCTATTTGGGGTAATAAAAGTTGGTTTGTCTCCAGAGTTGCATATACTTAGATTGTTGTTAATAATAGAATCAAAAAGAAACTCACCCCTAGTGTTAATGTCGGCAGAGCCCCAAGCGGTGTGATGTGCATTGGCATCGGCTCCGATTATTATCGGGAACCCTTCACTAAGAATTGTCCAACCCCTAGGAGCAGTGGTCGACACAACAGAAGTGGAGATCGAGCGCTTGGAATGGGCCCATGAGGCGGTAGAAGTAGGTCGAAGGCAGTTCAAAAGGTCTGCTGCGAGAAACCCTGCAACCGGTACGAGGAAGAAGAAGCGTCGAATGGCAGAATGAAGAGGCAACGTTCGGCGGAAGGCTTCAAGCCTGCTTTCAAGAGGCAGAAAGGACCCATTCCCAGAGCCGCGAGGCAGGGCAGACCCAAAGCTGTAAGAAAGATGGGCCCCAAAACTCCGGCTTTTCCCGAGAAGATGAATGATGTGGCAAAGCAGTCACTGACTGTGGCGCTGGTTGACTATAGCAGTCCTTTCGGACAGATGACTACTGAAAGGTGGAGATCTGTAGAAAGGGAGATTATTAGCTTAGTGCTTAAGATGATGCGGGAACAACCAAGTAAGCCCCTTCCAACCTTTGATTCGGGGGGATGGTATAATGGTGTGAAGATCATAGCGTGCGACAACATCCCGAGCTTGCGGTGGCTGGAGAAAGTTCCAATACTCCAAAGGCAAGGCACGAATGCACGGTTTGAAGTGGTGGATAAAGCGCAAATCCGCACGGTACCAAAAGTTAAGGTATGGATACCATGCGTGATGAAGTCGGAGGATACCCTGCGACTTCTACAGAATCAGAGTTCGAACATACCGACAAAGGATTGAAAGTAACTTACTGTATCTAGGCCTACGGAAGAAGGTTAGTTCTACATCTTCCAAATAAACAAGCAGGCGGAGGATATATTGTACACGCAGCTTGGAAAAATGTTCTTTGGTACAGGCAAAATTTATATGCGACTCAGGAAAAGAAGTCCCGAGGATAATAATCCTAAAATGCTGGAAGTGGGCGAAGTTGAAAAGGACCTCAAAAGCCTAAGGGAAAAAAGACAGGTGGAGGTAGCCGATGTCACCACGACGGGGTTAGAAGAGGACCAACGGCCAGATGGTGCTGCGAGTCCTTCCGATAAACCTCAAACACAGTAAAGTAGCGTCGAGCGAATTCCTCCTAACCTTTGAGGAGGGTTCGTTTGACGTGGCGCTGATCCAGGAGCCGTGGCTCTCATCGGGAGAAAAGGTTTCTGGACTAAGCACGCGCGGATTTGGCGTTTACTATGCGCAAACGGAAGGACGGTTGCGAGCTGTAGTAATGGTAAGGAAACAGCTGCATTCATATATGTTGCCTAATTACACTACTGAGGACCTCTTAGTGGTGGCCGTTGAGCAAAGGAATAAGCAGGCATTTATCTTGGCATCCTGCTACATCGCCCATGCTGCGGAGGTGCCACCGATTGAGTGCAAGAGCTCAGTACAGGTCGAAGGGCGCAAAGGACGGTTGGTCATAGGCGCGGATGCAAATGCGCACCACAATGCGTGGGGAGGAGTAGATACGAACGAGAGAGGCGAACCTTTATTTTGCTACATCCTGCAAACCAATTTCCAGATAGCCAACAGGGGAAATGTCCCTACATACATTGGTCCAACATTCAGCAATGTTTTGGATATTACACCGAGCTCCGAACGTCAGCATCCCCCTAAAGAGGGTTGAGAAGGGAGGAACCTTTACAAACCCTACGTCAACAAACTGGACTAAATTCAAGAAACAGGTAGAAACGAAACTGGGACAACAGAAAGAGGTTGCCAATGTGGATGCTGAGAGTCAATGAATTGCTAACAAGGACGCATATGACTGCATATAAACAAAGCTTGCCCTCCAAGCAGATTCAGAGGAAAAGCAAAGTCGCCATGGTGGAGAAATGAGCTTAGTCTTCTAAGAAGACAGGTAAAAGAAGGGTTTAAGCTAGCAAAGACCGCGGAAAGCGAAGCGTGTCGGGACGAGTACAGGGATCTACTGAGGATCTACAAGCGTGAAATTTCCAGGGCGAAGATAATCTCCTGGAAAAGTTTCTGTATGGACATAGAGTGCGAAACAGCACGGTTGAGAAAAGTCCTAGCAAGGGGCAACATAGTCCAGGGACTAAAAAAGAAAGAGAACGGGGAATGGTCACGTAATAGTGAGGAATCCCTTGAGGTCCTTCTCGATACACATTTCCCATCGGGAGATGGTTTAGAAGAGCCAGCAGACAGCACTCACACTTCGATCACGGAGCGGGTAGTGCCGGGCTTGGTGACCGATACCAAGATCGAATGGGCAGTGAAGGCGTTTTCTAAGTTTAAATCGTCGGGCCCAGATGGTATATTCCCGGCCGTGCTACAAGTTTCAAGTAGGGCGGCCGTGGAATGGCTTAAAATAATATTCGATGGGTGCATAAGACTGAATCACGTACCGAACTCTTGGAGAACTGCTCGTGTAGCTTTCCTACCAAAGGCGGGGAAGATCGGTCCCGTGTATCCCGAAGACTATAGACCCATTAGATTAACCTCATTTATGCTCAAAACCCTTGAGAGGCTGATAGATGTGTACATAAAATCCAACGTGGATGAAAAGCTGCTCTCCACAACACAACATGCGTACACCAAAGGCCAGTCGGTAGACACCGCATTGCATAGGGTTGTAATAAGCATAGAGAAAGCCCTGAAATAAAAGGAATGTGCTCTAGGAGTCTTCTTAGACATTGCCGGGGCTTTTAATAATGTTTCTAAATGGGCGATTATGGATGGTCTTAATTACATTAAAGTACATCTAGCCTTAACCATATGGATCGGCTGCATGTTAAATTGCAGGAAGATTACATCAAAATGGGGATTGTACGGGGCCACGAAATCAGTGGACAGGGGGACGCTATCACCTCTGCTGTGGACGCTGGTCATCAACCAACTGCTAAAGCGATTCGATGAGGGACCCGTAAAACTTACGGCTTACGCGGATGACTTTGCAATTGTCATAAGTGGAAAGTGCCTTCCAAGGATTAGCTCTTTGATTGATCGGGCGATTCGGGATATTCATACCTGGGCATCAAATGTCGAGTTGAAGGTCAACGCGGATAAGACGGATATGGTCTTGTTTACAAAGAGGTACAAGGTCCCAAATTGGATTAGGCCTAATTTAGGAGAGGAGACCCTATAGGATAAACCTTGCACAAAATATCTAGGAATCATCCTAAACAGTAAGTTTTCATGGAAGCTCAACGTGGAGGAGAGGGTGAAGAAGGCTTCAACTGCACTTTATGCATGTAAAAGAATGCTGGGGTGTACATAGGGCTTATCGCCTTCTCTTTCTAATTGGGTTTCTACAGCGATTGTAAGCCCTATTCTATACTATGGAGTTCTTGTTTGGTGGAAAGCCACACAAAAAAATCAAAAAATTAGAGGGGGTATGCAGACTATCAATGCTTAGCATTACGGGAGCCATGAAAACAACCCCGACAGCTGCACTGTACGCCATTCTGCATATTCCACCTGTAGACCTTGTAGCAAAGAACATAGCGTTAACAACTGCAACCAGGCTCGTTACCTCGGGGCAGCTTGAGAGCCGACCATACGGCCATAGTAGTATAGCGTCATCAATAACAAGACGAACAGACTACCTGATTCCCTATCTGCGCTTCGAGGCGATCTTAAGGCCACAATAGAGGTGGACGGTTGGCGCAAGTGTGCTCAAATGGCGGACGAGGCTATACATGTGTACACAGATGGTTCCAACTTAGTGGAAGGAGTAGGGTCTGCGGAATACTGTGCTGATCCGGAAATAAACAGATCCTACAGAGTTCCGGATTACTGTAGCGTTTTCCAAGCGGAAATAGTAGCCGTAACCAAATAAGTAGAATCCCTGGAAGAAAATAGCCCAAGCTGCAATCGTGTTAACTTGTATATTGACAGTCAAGCAGCAATTAAGGCAATAATATTTCATATCACAGCATCTAAATGCGTGTTAGATGAGAATCGGGACAGGGAGAAGCATACATCAATATTGGGTTCCAGGGCATATGGGAATAGATGGGAATGAAAAAGCGGATGAACTAGCTAAAAAGGGCGCATCCCTTGAAGCTGGCTCCGTAGACAATTAGATTGGGCGAAATTAAGCGAAGGCGAGAGGTGCACATGATCGACCAAGCAGGAAAGGCGTGGGTTCAAACGCGGGCCTGTGAATTGTCGAAAATTATGTGTCGTTCTTACAACCTGAGATTAAAAAAGTTGCTTCTATCATTAAAAAGAGATGACTGTAGAGTCATGACGGGTATTCTGACTGGACACTGCCTTCTGGCTTCACATGCCTTTAAATTAGGCTTGGTCAGTGATAGCAGATTTAGGAAGTGCGGGCTGGATGAGGAAATGATCAAGCACGTTCTATGCTCGTGCCCTGTGCTTGCCAGGCTAAGACTCCAGCTATTAGGAGTGATACAGCTGTCAGATCTAGAAGCAGCAAGTGGCTTAAGTCCGAAGAAGCTTCGAGTATTGCCAAAAGGACGGACTTCTTTTATAACATAGGTCCTGGTTTTGATAGGGTTTTTCAGTTTGGTCGTTAAAACAAACTTCTGGTAGCACTACGGACTTATTCAGTCTATGTGAGGTCCTCCAGTTCAACCTAACCTTACCTAGCGGAGATCAATGAACTAATAGATAGCGTAGATGTAACCGTTTTAGTGAAACCAACATAAAAGCGTATGAGCAAGACTTATTTCGCATAAATGGATTTAACACTGAGTACTATAACCGGGAGGAATGAAGAGGGGGTGGAATAGCTTTATACATCAGAGAGAACTCTATTTATGAATGTAATATTATCGAAACAATCTCTTTTGATATTATTCAAATTAAATAGCCGAAAATAACATAAACCGGTTAAAATACACTCTGCATGCTATTTACCGCCCGCCTCATAATAATATACGCATGTTTGTTAGTGAGCTTGAAGGTGTTTTACGAAATACGCACAAAGATGAATGCGAAATATTAATAGGAGACATCAACATAAATACTCTCTGTGCTAACAACAATGAAAATGTCTCATATACTTAGATATGCTCTCCTCGTTCGGTATGGAAAGCGTAATAAGTGACAGTGCAAGAGTGGACATAGAAAGGGGGACAAGTACTAGCATATATCATATATTTATTAAAAACAGAGCTTCTACTGTAGAGTGTAATATCACAGATCATTATGCGCTGGTACTTGGCCTCTCTGAAAAAGACCTGACAATAGTGTATTGAATTGCAATGAACCCCCCTCAAATGCTTTAAACTGCAGAAAAATAAGAGAGCATATAAGTAGCATAGACTGGAATGATGCTCTTTTATTGACTAATGTAGATGATCTATATGAAAATATACTTTCTCGATTTAAAAGCATCTATGAAATTTCAGTTTCCAAGGCTAATAACGCAGAGAAAAGAGCCACAAATAACTGGATGACGCAAGATTTAAAGATTCTGTGTGGTAATAGAGATAAGTTGTATCGAAGATGGATAATCTCTTAGCAACTGAGTATAAAAAATATAGAAATTACGTAAACAAAGAAATCCATAAGACAAGAAATCTTTATTACCAACAGAAATTGTTTGAAAACAAACACAATATTAGGAAAACTTGGCAAATAATTAATGAAATAATTGGCAAAAACTTAATAATTTAGATGAAGTCATAACATAAAACTTCAAAAATATTAGCTTCAAACTTATCTGTGATTCTCTAGCAAAGACATTTGAGGATGGGGGAAATGTGCAATACATACCTGTGATATTAGAACTATAAGTTTAATTGACTGTAAGACACCAAATTCAGTTTATATAGACGAGATAAGCGAAGATGAAATTTACAACATTATATTAAGACTTGACGGATCATAAAAGCCCTGGAATTGACGGTATTAGACCTATAGACCTAAAACGAAATGTATCTGTGATAGATTAGGT
>JARSSU010017414.1:0-16758 GCA_029619165.1 Eurosta solidaginis | reverse complement strand
ATGTAGGAACGGATAAGTGACGTACCAGAAGTGGACGTACTTACGGTGATATACAACCCTCATAGTGACTAACAACCAGACGTAAAAATGCAACCCAGATGTACAAATACAACCCTGACTTTTAAACCTAAACGAGACGGACGAGTTAAAAACCGAAAAGACGACAAGTAGTTTACGTACGAATTTCAACGAAGTAAACACGCCAATATACAGTTAATCATCAACACAGATTTTAATCATCAAATACTTTATTTAATCATTATCATTATAAATGTACCAATAATGTACTTGAAAAATAAATAAATGAATTCACATCTACAAATGGGCAGGGCGCAACCGGGATCGTGCATAAAACGTGTGTATTGTGCTGTGTTGTGAGCGTCGCCAAACGCTGAAAAGTTGAACTTGTGAACGTCTTCAGCGCCAAAATAATTAAGAATCGTCATCAAACGCAGTACAATATTGTGCAGAAAGGGACTTCATTCGTACGTGAAAAAGCTCATAAACGAACAAGCGTCTCCAGGGCTATATAATATCTCACGCCGAAAGACACAAAAGCGCGTCGTACAACACACGCTGTGCAGTCGATCGCAGCATACAATTTTGGAATTAAGCAAGCGTCATCAAAAGCTCGTGAAAAGTGGCAACCAAAGGAAGAAGAGCAAAGGATAGACAGCAAATGAGAAGAAAGCAATAATAAAACAAAGTCAAATGAAGTAAAGAGCAAACAAAGCGAGACGAACATTGAGTAAGCTGAAGCAAAGGAGAAACACAGATAAGTGAAATTCAATATCACAACAAAGCGAAGAAAAGAACTACAATATTCATACACATCTTATGTATTTCATTTCAAGTAGTTTGTTTAAGTGATCTTTATTTTATTATTCTAATTTTTACCAAGTAGCGCAACTAACAGCTGATCGGTGAAAATTCGCACATTCACACGCACAGTTCTCGACTCAGTTTTCAAAAAAAACTTTAGATTATTTTATTCAAATTTTAAAGCGAATCGGGTGAGTAGCACGTATGAAGACGCGCCAGAAACAAAGTGCCGCTGCCGCCGTCGCACGGCTGGTCTAGATCAATTTGGTTACTTTGTTACAAGACATACAGTGGAAAGTCTAACACAATCCAATGGGTGATGATAACGTTGATGTACAGCTATAGGATAATGTAATGTGAAGAGAGAATGCTTGTGGCAGTAGGTGAATAGTCGTGCAGAAATACAGATATGGAATAGGACACGTTGCTAAGAGGGCAGCGAATTATTTGATTAGAAGTCAGAGAGGTTCACGTCAGTGGGAACGTATGTAAAGAGCACTTAGTCGAGGAATTGGACAAAACAAAGTCTTTCATCTGAAGTACATAGCAAATTAGAGAAACCGTTTGCTTAAAAAGAAATGCAGCGAACGTTTCGTCGAGTATTGTATCGACTTACTGAGAATTGGTAAATCCAATAACTATTGACACTGTAAACAGTTGATCATCATACTTTATAGAGGACCATAGTAGACACCAGGCTAACAAAAGGTGTGTATGAGGCAAATGACCGTTGTGAGCTTAAAGAAAAAATTACATATGAGAAATCATTGCACAACGATCATCAAAACTCTAGACCAATCCAGAGTTCAGCAAGTACTCTAGCGCTCAAAAGGTGTCAAGCATGTTTTAGATGTGGAAGTAGCACACATCTCATTCGTGGACTGACACCAGTCAACAACTAAATGCTTTAAGATGCAATGGCATTGGACACAAGTCTTTTGAGTGTAAGAGTACTGAAACGTGAAAGTTAAAAAAGAGTCTGACAACTAAGTTGTAGATATGGAAAGAAAAAATACAGTTGCCAGTGAAAATTGTAAAGGTGGGTGGGTTGAAACTGATGCTTTGTCGAGACAGGGTGTTGTTTATGCTAATCCGGTCGTGATGTGTTCAACAAAATTAATTTCAGCGGTGAGTTACCGACGACAAGCGAACCTTGTACGGCGCTTGTGCAAAAGAGTTTTCGACGTGCGTAGTTTCGTCACAAGCTTGAGTAGGATGACTTGAAGTTCTACAAATATTCACATTTAGGAAAACGCGATTCGTATTCAGTATTATAGGGACATCGGTACTCGATAAAGTGAATATTAGTGTAAAGCCAGAAGGTACAAAATTCGAGAAGAGGATTAGTACGCTATCAGAATCAAAAGAAAGTAGTGAGGGAAAAAGATGGAGTTATTAGAAGAGTTGCACAAAGTTATGTATGACTGCAGGAGTCTACAGCGAAAACACAATTATTCAAGAGTTAATACAAAGGTACAAGCCACAACGTATCGAAAAGTGCCAAACTGAAATGAAGATACTTTGAGTGACGAAGTACCTGTATTTCAGCGTCCACGCAGATTGGCCTTGGATGATAAAAATTTGTGAGCAAACAAGTTGAAGAATGGTTGAAAGCAGATATTATCCAGCCAAGCTTTTCAAACTACGCATCTCGCATCGTAATAGTATGGGAAAAAGACGGTCAAAAAGATTATGTTGTGATTACCGATTGTTAAACAAAAGAAATTATCCGAGATAATTTTCCCATGGCGCGCATCGATGACGTGCTGGACAGTGTTGCAAAGAGGTAAGGTTTTCACAACATTGGACTTGGAAGATGGGTCTTCCATGTTCCAGTCGCCAAAGATTCAAGGAAGTACACATCTTTTGTGACACCCGATGGACAATACGAATTTAAATACGTTCCGTTTGGTATATGCAACTCGCCGGCGGTTTTCTGTAGGTTTGTAAGCTTTGTGTTCAGAGAACTAATACAAGATGGGACTATTGCGATGTATATGGGTGACATCATCATTCCATCGCAAGATGTTGACGAGGGTTTGCTAAAATTGAAACGCGTTTTAGAAGTAGGGTCGCGGTACGGTGTACGTATCAAGAATGGAAAAGAGTTAAACTTTCTGGGTTACATCATTGAGGGCAGGTACAATTAGGCCATCTGAAGAAAAGATCCAAGCGATTGACTCCTACCCAATGCCGAGGGATAAGAAAACTCTCGAACGTTTCCTTGGACTAACGTCATACTTCAGGCGGTTCATAACAAGTATGCAATTTTAGCAGACCTTTATCTGACTGTTAAAAAAGAGAGTATTTTTAAAATAGGAGAAGAACAAGTAGCTTCTTTCGAAAAGTTAAAAAGAATTTTAACCACTTCCCAGTTCTTCGGTTATATAACCCTAACGCATGACGGAGATTCACACGATGCGTCAAAATTTGGTTATGGGCGCGATCTTCATGCAAAAATGGAGTGAAGACCAAAATTTTTCATCCCGTTCAGTTTTTAAGTAGAAAAACAAGTCACGCCAGAAGAGAACTACAGGTTCATATGATGGAGGTTTGGCAGTAATGCTGCTCTTAAAAAGTGGCGAATTATTTGAAAGGTGTTAGGTTCACCGCATCGTATACCGACTGTAACGCTTTCGCACTTACGATGCGGAGAAGACGTGCCGCCTCGTATTGCAAGATGGGCGATTTTCTTACAAGAATTTGACTATCAAATTGTACACAGATCTGAAGGAAGCGTGTATATACGTAAATGTATGGTTACAACAATAGCACCACCAAAAACAGGTACGTTTCTACATAACCGCAGACGTAGCAGCAAATAAATGTCGCAAGCAGCGTTAGATTTAGTTGAACATTTTACCCCTTTTAAAGCAGGTAGGAAAATTGATTTAGCTTCGAAGAAAAGCGTTTTAAATTGATAAAAATAAGTTTCAACGTATTTTACTCAAGGCCATTAGAAAGATTAAATAGAGAGGACAAACATTTTGTAGGCGTTAAAAATATATTCTCCTTTAGTGCTGATAATATACTATAAGCAAATTCTTTTGTATTCAAAATTGCATGTATAACACAAATTATTTTGCTTTGAAGAATCGGTTGTATGTAGCTCAATTCTTAAAATAGATCAACAACTGCGTAAATATATACGTTAACATCTCTTCAAATTGTATCTACTAAAATGAAGAAATGACGAAAACATTATTATCTGAACAATGGCTTGTATTCTAAAAATATTATATATTCGACCGAGCTTAGCGATTTTTTCATATACCTTTGCACGTAATATATGTCCGTATCCGGTGAAATTTGAAGAGCTAAAATGAGGAGTACGATCCTCTTATTTGAACAATGGAACAAATGTCTAATCGGACGCCTATATACATATACCCGCTCATCAAATTTTATCAAGATATCTCAAAAATTTAGGGACTAGATTGCATACAAATAGACAAACGGACAGACGGACATGGCTTAATAACTCAGCTCTTCATCCTGATCATTTCAGTATACTTATTGCTGACGCTATCTATTTTCCTTTACGGACTTACAATTTTGGGATTCGTGACGAAATTAATATACAATTTCATTATCACGAAAGGTATAAAAATAGGTAGGTACTTTGTGAGAGGATGCAAAGTTCACGTTTTTTGTGACCAGCATGTAAAAACTATGACTACGAATCACGTATTTCAAAAATATATGACGTAAACGTAACTATTTGATGAAATTTGATGAATTTTGAAGCTTCTAGCCGTAAAAAAGGGGCAAAAATGACAGTTTATATGAGGTATATAATATATATACCACCGATCTCTATGATTTTTTCAGACAACAATATATGCTATATACGTAAGCATTTGGTGAAATTTGAAGCTTCTAGCTGTTAAAATGGGGAAGAATTGCGCAAAGTTTCTTATCTGAACAATCGGTTGTATGAGATATATACTATATATACCACCAGTCTCTATGATTTTTTCAGACAACAATATATGCTATACACGTAAACATTTGGTGAAATTTGAACATATCTAAACGATTTTTAAGATAAATATAAAATAAAAAATAGGTAGGTTCTTTGTGTGAGGATGCAAAGCTTCACGTTTTTTGTGGTTTGCATGTAAAAACTATGACTACGAATCACGTATTTCAAAAATATATGAAGTAAACGTAACTATTTGATGAAATCTGATGAATTTTGAAGCTTCTAGCCGTAAAAAAGGGGCAAAAATGACAGTTTATATGAAGTATATAATATATATACCACCGATCTCTATGATTTTTTCAGACAATAATATATGCTATATAAGTAAGCATTTTGTGAAATTTGAAGCTTCTAGCTGTTAAAACGGGGCAGAAATTGCGCAAAGTTTCTTATCTGAACAATCGGTTGTATGAGATATATACTATATATACCACCGATCTCAATGATTTTTTCAGACAACAATATATGCTATATACACGTAAGCATTTGGTGAAATTTGAAGCTTCTAGCTGTTAAAATGGGGAAGAAATTGCGCAAAGTTTCTTATCTGAACAATCGGTTGTATGAGATATATACTATATATACCACCAGTCTCTATGATTTTTTCAGACAACAATATATGCTATACACGTAAACATTTGGTGAAATTTGAACATATCTAAACGATTTTTAAGATAAATATAAAATAAAAAATAGGTAGGTTCTTGTGTGAGGATGCAAAGCTTCACGTTTTTTGTGGTCTGCATGTAAAAACTATGACTACGAATCACGTATTTCAAAAATATATGACGTAAACGTAACTATTTGATGAAATTTGATGAATTTTGAAGCTTCTAGCCGTAAAAAAGGGGCAAAATGACAGTTTATATGAAGTATATAATATATATACCACCGATCTCTATGATTTTTTCAGACAACAATATATGCTATATAAGTAAGCATTTTGTGAAATTTGAAGCTTCTAGCTGTTAAAACGGGGCAGAAATTGCGCAAAGTTTCTTATCTGAACAATCGGTTGTATGAGATATATACTATGTATACCACCGATCTCAATGATTTTTTCAGACATCAATATATGCTATACACGTAAGCATTTGGTGAAATTTGAAGCTATAGCTGTTAAAATGAGGCAAAAATCGCAAAAAAAATATATATACTATATATATATATACTATATATACCATCATATATATATTATATATATCACCGATCTCTATGATTTTTTGACACAACAATACATACTATATACGTAAGCAATCGGTGAATTGAAGCTTATAGCTGTTAAAATGGGTAGAAATTGCGAAAGTTTCTTATCTGAACAATCGGTTGTATGAGATATATACTATATATACAAACGATCTCTATGATTTTTTCAGACAACAATGTATGCTATATACGTAAGCAATCAGTGAAATTTGAAGCTTATAGCTGTTAAAATGGGGTAGAAATTGCGAAAAGTTTCTTATCTGAACAATCGGTTGTATGAGATATATACTATATATACAACCGATCTCTATGATTTTTTCAGACAACAATATATGCTATATACGTAAGCAATCGGTGAAATTTGAAGCTTATAGCTGTTAAAATGGGGTAGAAATTGCGAAAAGTTTCTTATCTGAACAATCGGTTGTATGAGATATATACTATATATACAACCGATCTCTATGATTTTTTCAGACAACAATATATGCTATATAAGTAAGTATTCGGTGAAATTTGAAGCTTCTAGCTGTTAAAATGGGGCTAAAATTTGCAGAAATATATAATATATATACTATACTATATATATACTATATATACCACCATATATATACTATATATACCACCGATCTTTATGATTTTTTCAGACAACAATATATGCTATATACGTAAGCATTCGCTGAAATTTGAAGCCTCTAGCTCTTAAAATAGGGCAGTAATTACGAAAAGTTCCTTATCTGAACAATCGGTTGTGTGGGGATATATACTATATATACGACCGATCTCATAATTTTTTCAGGCAACAATATGTTCAATATACGAAAGTATATGGTGAAGTTTGAAGCTTCAATCTGTTAAATTGGGTAAGATATTACAAAAATCCTCTTTTTCTGAAAAATCGGTTGTATGGAGGATATATGCTATAGTGGTCCGATCCGGTCGGTTCCGACAAATGTCTAATCGGACACCCAAATACACCCGCTCACCAAATTTTATCAAGATATCTCAAAATTGAGGGACTAGTTTGCATACAAACAGACAGACGGACAGACGGACAGACGGACATGGCTAAATCAACTCAGCTCTTCAACCTGATTATTTCGGTATACTTAATGGTGGGTCTATCTATTTTCCTTTAAGGACTTACAATTTTCGGTTTCGTGACGAAATTAATATACCATTTCATTTTCATGAAAGGTATAAAATAGGTAGGTAATCTGTGTGAGGATGCAAAGCTTCACGTTTTTTGTGGTCTGCATGTAAAAACTATGGCTACGAATCACGTATTTCAAAAATATATGACGTAAACGTAACTATTTGATGAAATTTGATGAATCTTGAAGCTTCTAGCCGTAAAAAGGGGTCAATATGACAGTTTATATGAAGTATATAATATATATACCACCGATCTCTATGATTTTTTCAGACAACATATATGCTATATACGAAAGCATTTTGTGAAATTTGAAGCTTCTAACTGTTAAAACGGGGCAGAAATTGCGCAAAGTTTCTTATCTGAACAATCGGTTGTATGAGATATATACTATGTATATCACCGATCTCAATGATTTTTTCAGACATCAATATATGCTATATACGTAAGCATCGTGAAATTTGAAGCTTATAGCTGTTAAAATGGGTAGAAATTGCGAAAAGTTTCTTATCTGAACAATCGTTGTATGAGATATATACGATATATAGAACCGATCTCTATGATTTTTTCAGACAACAATATATGCTATATACGTAAGCAATCAGTGAAATTTGAAGCTTATAGCTGTTAAAATGGGTAGAAATTGCGAAAAGTTTCTTATCTGAACAATCGGTTGTATGAGATATATACTATATATAGAACCGATCTCTATGATTTTTTCAGACAACAATATATGCTATATACGTAAGCAATCAGTGAAATTTGAAGCTTATAGCTGTTAAAATGGGGTAGAAATTGCGAAAAGTTTCTTATCTGAACAATCGGTTGTATGAGATATATACTATATATACAACCGATCTCTATGATTTTTTCAGACAACAATATATGCTATATACGTAAGCAATCGGTGAAATTTGAAGCTTATAGCTGTTAAAATGGGGTAGAAATTGCGAAAGTTTCTTATCTGAACAATCGTTGTATGAGATATATACTATATATACAACCGATCTCTATGATTTTTTCAGACAACAATATATGCTATATAAGTAAATATTCGGTGAAATTTGAAGCTTCTAGCTGTTAAAATGGGGCTAAAATTTGCGAAAATATATATATATATACTATATATATATACTATATATACCACCATATATATACTATATATACCACCGATCTTTATGATTTTTTCAGACAACAATATATGCTATATACGTAAGCATTCGCTGAAATTTGAAGCCTCTAGCTCTTAAAATAGGGCAGTAATTACGAAAAGTTCCTTATCTGAACAATCGGTTGTGGGGGATATATACTATATATACGACCGATCTCATAAATTTTTTCAGGCAACAATATGTTCAATATACGAAAGTATATGGTGAAGTTTGAAGCTTCAATCTGTTAAATTGGGTAAGATATTACAAAAATCCTCTTTTTCTGAAAAATCGGTTGTATGGAGGATATATGCTATAGTGGTCCGATCCGGTCGGTTCCGACAAATGTCTAATCGGACACCCAAATACACCTGCTCACCAAATTTTATCAAGATATCTCAAAATTGAGGGACTAGTTTGCATACAAACAGACAGACGGACAGACGGACAGACGGACGACATGGCTAAAACACTCAGCTCTTCAACCTGATTATTTCGGTATACTTAATGGTGGGTCTATCTATTTTCCTTTAAGGACTTACAATTTTCGGTTTCGTGACGAAATTAATATACCATTTCATTTTCATGAAAGGTATAAAAATAGGTAGGTAATCTGTGTGAGGATGCAAAGCTTCACGTTTTTTGTGGTCTGCATGTAAAAACTATGGCTACGAATCACGTATTTCAAAAATATATGACGTAACGTAACTATTTGATGAAATTTGATGAATCTTGAAGCTTCTAGCCGTAAAAAAGGGGTCAAAATGACAGTTTATATGAAGTATATAATATATATACCACCGATCTCTATGATTTTTTCAGACAACAATATATGCTATATACGAAAGCATTTTGTGAAATTTGAAGCTTCTAACTGTTAAAACGGGGCAGAAATTGCGCAAAGTTTCTTATCTGAACAATCGGTTGTATGAGATATACTATGTATATCACCGATCTCAATGATTTTTTCAGACATCAATATATGCTATACACGTAGCAGTTGGTGAATTTGAAGCTTCTAGCTGTTAAAATGGGGTAGAAATTGCGAAAGTTTCTTATCTGAACAATCGGTTGTATGAGATATATACTATATATACAACCGATCTCTATGATTTTTTCAGACAACAATATATGCTATATACGTAAGCAATCGGTGAATTTGAAGCTTATAGCTGTTAAAATGGGGTAGAAATTGCGAAAGTTTCTTATCTGAACAATCGGTTGTATGAGATATATACTATATATACAACCGATCTCTATGATTTTTTCAGACAACAATATATGCTATATAAGTAAATATTCGGTGAAATTTGAAGCTTCTAGCTGTTAAAATGGGGCTAAAATTGCGAAAATATATATATATATACTATATATATATACTATATATACCCACCATATATATACTATATTACCACCGATCTTATGATTTTTTCAGACAACAATATATGCTATATACGTAAGCATTCGCTGAAATTTGAAGCCTCTAGCTCTTAAAATAGGGCAGTAATTACGAAAAGTTCCTTATCTGAACAATCGGTTGTGGGGGATATATACTATATATACGACCGATCTCATAAATTTTTTCAGGCAACAATATGTTCAATATACGAAAGTATATGGTGAAGTTTGAAGCTTCAATCTGTTAAATTGGGTAAGATATTACAAAAATCCTCTTTTTCTGAAAAATCGGTTGTATGGAGGATATATGCTATAGTGGTCCGATCCGGTCGGTTCCGACAAATGTCTAATCGGACACCCAAATACACCTGCTCCACCAAATTTTATCAAGATATCTCAAAAATTGAGGGACTAGTTTGCATACAAACAGACAGACGGACAGACGGACAGACGGACATGGCTTAAAACAACTCAGCTCTTCAACCTGATTATTTCGGTATACTTAATGGTGGGTCTATCTATTTTCCTTTAAGGACTTACAATTTTCGGTTTCGTGACGAAATTAATATACCATTTCATTTTCATGAAAGGTATAAAAATAGGTAGGTAATCTGTGTGAGGATGCAAAGCTTCACGTTTTTTGTGGTCTGCATGTAAAAACTATGGCTACGAATCACGTATTTCAAAAATATATGACGTAAACGTAACTATTTGATGAAATTTTGATGAATCTTGAAGCTTCTAGCCGTAAAAAAGGGGTCAATATGACAGTTTATATGAAGTATATAATATATATACCACCGATCTCTATGATTTTTTCAGACAACAATATATGCTATATACGAAAGCATTTTGTGAAATTTGAAGCTTCTAACTGTTAAAACGGGGCAGAAATTGCGCAAAGTTTCTTATCTGAACAATCGGTTGTATGAGATATATACTATGTATATCACCGATCTCAATGATTTTTTCAGACAACAATATATGCTATATACGTAAGCAATCGTGAAATTTGAAGCTTATAGCTGTTAAAATGGGGTAGAAATTGCGAAAAGTTTCTTATCTGAACAATCGGTTGTATGAGATATATACTATATATAGACACCGATCTCTATGATTTTTTCAGACAACAATATATGCTATATACGTAAGCAATCAGTGAAATTTGAAGCTTATAGCTGTTAAAATGGGGTAGAAATTGCGAAAAGTTTCTTATCTGAACAATCGGTTGTATGAGATATATACTATATATACAACCGATCTCTATGATTTTTTCAGACAACAATATATGCTATATACGTAAGCAATCGGTGAAATTTGAAGCTTATAGCTGTTAAAATGGGGTAGAAATTGCGAAAAGTTTCTTATCTGAACAATCGGTTGTATGAGATATATACTATATATACAACCGATCTCTATGATTTTTTCAGACAACAATATATGCTATATAAGTAAATATTCGGTGAAATTTGAAGCTTCTAGCTGTTAAAATGGGGCTAAAATTTGCGAAAATATATATATATATACTATATATATATACTATATATACCACCATATATATACTATATATACCACCGATCTTTATGATTTTTTCAGACAACAATATATGCTATATACGTAAGCATTCGCTGAAATTTGAAGCCTCTAGCTCTTAAAATAGGGCAGTAATTACGAAAAGTTCCTTATCTGAACAATCGGTTGTGGGGGATATATACTATATATACGACCGATCTCATAAATTTTTTCAGGCAACAATATGTTCAATATACGAAAGTATATGGTGAAGTTTGAAGCTTCAATCTGTTAAATTGGGTAAGATATTACAAAAATCCTCTTTTTCTGAAAAATCGGTTGTATGGAGGATATATGCTATAGTGGTCCGATCCGGTCGGTTCCGACAAATGTCTAATCGGACACACAAATACACCTGCTCACCAAATTTTATCACGATATCTCAAAAATTGAGGGACTAGTTTGCATACAACAGACAGACGGACAGACGGACAGACGGACATGGCTGGCACTCTAGAACCTTGCCCATATTTTATTCAGGTCTTTAAATTGACCTTAGGCATACCACTTGGTAAATCGGTAGTTGGGAGGGTGACCATCTGAGCAGTAAACCTCTAACGGTTACCGTCAATATGAATTCCTGCAGGCATTGGTCTGCAGTGGTGAAATTTTGGGGTTTCGTGCCGACGATTTCGGTATTATAAATAATTTTGTTTATTAAAAAGTAAGCTTTTATTAAGTGTGAAAGTAGAAAAAATTTCGTTAAAAAGGGCAAAAAAAAATTTTTTTCAAACAGCCCAATGCCCGTGGTTTTTATTGGCGGGCTTGTATCAGCGCTTCTGGTACAATGATGTGAGTATATAAATGGGGGGGGGTGGGTGTTCACTAGGGTGTTTTTTTTTTGAGACCGACTAATGTATGCGGTTTTTTTGTTAATGTAATTGTCTCACCGCTTGAGTGCAAGTAATGATGGGTATTACGTGTATATTAGGCCCCGGACGGTTTGTGGGGAGGCAAAAAAATCACCAGCTCTGTGAAAATCATACTCTAGGGACCAAATAAGAACTGTGCCGAAGGAAACCCTACCGCTAAACGAATTCTGAGTCCCAATTTGGGTCGAACTTTTGGTAGGGCAATTGAAAATCCACTTTGACCCATTTTAGAGTGCTCCATCGAGTCCAAATGTAAGACCGACCCCCACTACCTTGGAGGCCGACCTCACCGATGCCAGTGGCAACTACCCCTGGAGCTCCGGGGGTCACCATACAAAATTTCAAAAAATCGCCGGTTTTGCACCTTACATGAAAAATCAGCGAAATTGCCTATGGTTTCTTTTGGAGTTATTTTCTCTTTAGAAATTTATTAGTCAGAACATAGGTAAATGAAAAAATGATGTAAACTTAGTAATAGAAAAGAAAATTATAAAAAAAAATGATTAGAAATTAGGTGTATTACAAACCATTTGAAAACAAAGCATCACTGTGATGAATTTTGCATGTCGTAACATAGTTGTGTGGGTTTTTATTCAACCGTTTTAATAAAAATGAATGTGAACACAATTGCAGATCGTAAAATTTGCTTGTGTTTTTTTTTTTAAGCCAACACAAGAACAAGCAGGTATATTGACATTACCAGTTCATGTATTACCTCGTCTCGTTATACCATATATAACGCACAGTTTTTGTGAATGCATTAAGCGTTGTGAAGAACTAAAAGTTGTGAAGTGCCTATTTTCAGATAAAAAAATATTTCAAAAAAATAATAAGTGAAGTGACCATTCCCAAATCAAAAAAGTTACAATGAATCCACCTCCTCTACACCGCAAGATGAAGCAACCACACAACAACTATCGAAAAAAACCCAATGAGTCTATACCCAAGCATGATGTTACTGTTTTGGTGTGTCTACTGATTTAACTGATCTTAATTTACCACCAATCGGAATCTTGAGATATTATGTTGACTTTTAAGCGAATGTGCTAAACAGAACAAAAAACGTGTTCCATAAATTCATTCACTATTCAATTACAAGATAAGTTGATTGGAATTCGGGGTAAACTTGGTATGGAATAATGTGAAAAAAGGGTATTAATTAATTGATAAATTGCTGACAAGTATCAAGAGCAATCAGGGAAGAAACAACACCAACAAGTTAAAGAGTATGTAATCTCTGAAACAATTTTTACATTGGGAACATGTAAATGCGATTTGGAAGGAAGTCCATGTGCAGCGGCTGGGTTCCCGAACGACTCAAAGAGTTCATGCACGATCAACATAATCAGAGGAAGGACTAACAATGGAGCATTTATGATGGAAAATGAAGAGCAAGGAGCACGTCTATGTCATCATGCCAGCATACCAAGATCCCGATGATCAAAATACGCCCCGCCACGGTTCAGAAGATATGGATAGAGCACAAGGTCACAATACACGACAGATACGGTGGTGTTTTAACTTCGCTGGATGTAACAGATTGGTGTGCCTGAAAGAGTAGCATCAGCATGGGAACCGCTCTTTTGCAAGATTATAAAATTAAAGATTACGCATGGAAACTTCATATGGATAATCGAAGTTCGCCAGAGCAAAAGAGAAATGCAGACAAGAAACTGCTTCGACAAACGGTTAGATGATACCAATTTGTAGCGTTTTCATTCGATGCAGAAAAGAGAGACTTTACAGATAGATAAAATTTATGAGAAGTATATACTAGGAAGGTAAAAGTAACTTAATCTTGTTATTTTGAGAGAACCCAATTCTTGAATTGATGGGTTACGTAAGACTGGAACATGAAACCGCTGAATACAAAGACAACCAACATTAAATGGTTTTTTTCAATGATAAATATATCACTGATGCATTAATGGAATATGCACGGACGGTGAGCCAACAAACAAAAAAAAAAAAACTGGCCCACACGGTTGGAATTATACGACGATTCGGAATTGCTGTTGAAAAGACCCATTGCATTGGTTCGTTTTGCCTTCTAACTTCAACGAACTTCCGTTTCGGCAGTTGTTGCAGCCTTGGTAAATCACCAGCATGACCAAGATAGGCAACCGGAAACTGAGCCGTCAAATCGAAACTTTGAAAGTCTTCGGAATTTTATTGCTATCACTCATTTATATAATTGTCAACAATTTTTAATTATTTATTATTATATGTTTCGGATGGGGACGGTCTTCCAGAAAATTCAGTTGCAAAATATGCCCCCTGCTCCAGAAAATTGAATTTTCACCGATTCGAAGTACTTATACGACATGGCCCATGCAATTTCTAGCGGCGTGGTTCCGGTGGATCTGGCTAACATCAAACCAGGGAAAATTGTACATTCTCGGTGGCTCACCAAGGCCGCTAGATTATTGCGATTATATGTGAGAACGGAAATCCTAATGCAAATTTAAGAATTCTCGTTGAATTTATAATTAAATGTTATGTGCCAATGTACTTCAATATCAAGTATTACAGCTCTGTCGTGTAGGCAGTGCATTATTTTTCAAGTTCATTGGTTGGTCACGATTTCTAGAACCTCGTTTACGCAAAATTGTCAATCAAGTAATTAAAGATAATTCATATTATGCGCATTCGGAAAATATCTTGTTATCAATGTTGTTTGATGATAGCAAAGAAAAGCGCGACTGTACCATCAAGAAAATTCTACGCTATCGAACAGATGTTGACGAGCCAATGGAACTTAGAGTTTATAAAAAACCAGATATAAACTTTAATTGCACAAGTTATACGGAAATGATCAATTTGAATGATATAAATATCGTATTTGAACCACCATTCACGCGAAGCATTCCGTACGATACATTGAAAGAATATTTAAATCAAGATGATCCACCGTTTAATGATCAAAAATTCCATCACACATACAAGGAACGGAACGGCATGTTCAATTGCTAGCTAGGTTTTCCAACGGGTTATACCGGAAAATGTAGAGGCTGTTATAGCGACGACATTAGAGAGCCGTGCGAAATTGCCCAGACTTGAAAGTAAAAAAGACTTCAAACAGTAATTTTTTTTAGTTTCTTTCTATAACTCACTTAATTAATTTTTTCATTTACATATGTTCTAACTAAATAAATTCTTAAGAGAGCAAATAGATATTATTATAAATAAATAATAAATATTATTATAAATAAATAAATAAAAATAAAGAAAAAACATAGCCATTTAGCTGATTTTTTCATGTAAAGTGCAAAATCGGCGATATTTTGAAATGTTTGTATGGTGAACCCCCAGAGGGGTTCCAGGGGGGTGTGCCACTGGCATCGGTGGGTCGGGCCTCCAAAGTTAGTGGGGGTCGGTCATACATTTGGACTCGATTGGAGCACTCTAAATGGGTCAAGTGGGATTTTTCAAATTTTGCCCCTACCCAAAGTTTGACCCAAATTGGGGGCATCAGAATTCGTTTTAGAGGTATGGTTCCTTCGGCAAAGTTTCTTATTTTGATCCCTAGAAATACGATTTTCACAGTGCAATGAGCGATTTTTAAATCGACCCGCCTAGTGTATATATATATATATATATATATATATATATATTCCCTTCGTTCCTTCTCTTTTTTGTATTTCAGATTTTGTGTTGTATTTGTATGAAATGATTATCAATTTATAAATTTATTTTTTTTTCTCAACACCTTATAGTTTATTTGGTGCACATATATGTATGTACCTATTTTTTGTTATAATTTTCATCGTTTCACTCTTTTTGTATATTTTATTTAAGCACTTAGTTTGTACTTAAATTTAAGCACTTTGTTTTTTTTTGTGACGGTGTCCGAACCGGTCCGCGTTTTTATTTCTTTTTATGTAAAATCGTTATTTTTGGTTTTTGCTTTGTGGTCGCGGGCCTTTCGATACAAAGGGGCCATGTATAATTTTGTACTTGCACTATGCACTTTATTTAAAATGGATTTGGTTGTGTGTGTAATTATATAGATTGTTAGCTCACAATAAAACTTTAAATTAAAAGAATAAAAAACCAAATTATAATATCAAATAAAAATAAAATAAGAAATAATTTAATGTAGTCAAATAAAATTTAAAGTGCGCGACGACGGGTGGGCGATAATTACAACGAACAATTGCGATTCGGGCGATGCGTGTAGCTAGGCAGTTTGAGAGCAACTGAAAATATCATTTTGAGAGTGAGCGCGGATGGTGGTTGCAGGCACAGCTGAGCTGCACTTCTGGCGCTTGGCCGCACTGGCCGGGTATTGCCAAACGGAGGGGGGCGACTTAGTCCGAAAATTGGATCATGTCTTCAACATATCATGAAATGGAGTGTTTATAAATTTAATACACAGATCTCAATGGGAATCTCAAACATTCAATATCCGACCATTAGAATCTTCATCTTTCCACAATGATAACATTGAAACCAGAAAAAAGTCTAAGTGCCACTTATTGCTTTTTTATATGGAACTGTTTATTCACTTCACTTTAAACTTTATTTTTTTGCATTCATTAAAATTTTTTTAGTAAACTATACCTTTGTATATGCCTACGGGCCAAAACATAAATATTTGCG
>JARSSU010017413.1:0-27254 GCA_029619165.1 Eurosta solidaginis | reverse complement strand
ATCATGTATATCTGTAGTTTATGATTTTCTTCTAGCCATATGTATGTGTATGTGTGAGTAACAACTTCTGTTTTTAGCTGCTGGTTATTTGTATGGAATATTCTTCGTTGCTTTGTACATAAGTGTGGCTGCTTGCTGTTTTCGTTGTTGTGATTATTTACTAACAGCATAGTGATGCTTATATTCGCCACAATACTATACTAATCAATTAATATCGCTGCTGGCTATATAGTTTCTAATTCAGCTCGACAAAGGATTTCTTGTTTTGTTTATTCGTACTCAAAGTGTATACATGATATCTGCAACTTGCATGCAATTATATCGATATACACATGCGCATATGTATATGCCTGTGTGTGTGCATCTGTATTTGCACATTTGCACATTTGCTCTGTGGTATGTTAACACAAGGCTAAATGTCATGGTTATGTTTACATGCGGTTAAATTAGGCTAAAATGGCCCAGAGTTGCAAAACGCTGGAAATGGCTATCAGTTGGCGGACACCAGCAACACCAAATGGTCTACAAAATGCCAGAGCATTAAAATTTACTTCATTACTTCCATACAAATAAACATAAGCATGCTCATATATATGTACGTAGTTGAGTTTAGCAATTGTATGCACAATTTACAAATGGGCTATTGCGTGTTTCTAAGTTGAGTTCAGCAAAGTTTTTTCGTAAAATATTTTTTAGGAGTAATTTTTTGTGGGAATTACTTTGTCTGGTGTGAGCAATTAAAGATCAACGTCAGACTAATTTTGCTTAAAATTATTTAGTGGTTTTAAAATTAGTATAAAAGGTTTAAAATCAGCAGTAAGTTTTGTTAGGTTCAAAAAATAACCTAAATTTTTGACCGTGTGCTCAAGCTGCGATATTAGCATATACAAGAGATCTGCGCGTTGCTTTGAGTTTTTGTTGTTGCTGATATTGTTGCCGTAGCCACAAAAAGACTTCTCGAAGGTTCGCGAAAAGCTATCGATTACGTATTGAAAAGTTATCGATATATTATAAAAATTTATCGACGTGATCATATCAAACTGTTACTGTGATGGCCGGGCTATAACGTTAATCGTGCTGGTTTCCGAAATGTATCGGTCAATAGCCCGCAAAGGCCCACAATCTCCCATAAAACTCCCAAAAACATTGTGGGAATGTTTTTACAGGTATCAGTGGAGAAGTTCTTGAAAGCAGATCTTATATCGCCATGTAAAAAGAAAAGTTGTATTTAGTTAGGGTCACATAGTCCATAATCTTTGCATCAGTAAATCTTATAAAGCCAACATCTAAAAGTAACATGTTTTTTGTACATTTTTTTTAAATAAACTTAGAATATGAAAAGAGCGTGGAAAAAAACAACAAATACGCATATCAACAGTTAACAGTTGGCTGTTTTGTAGGCAACAATCGATTGTCAATATTTTATTTACATTTCGTTTGGATGCTGCGTACACACATACACACCAACACATATGGCATGAGCATACAAACACATTCACCTTGTAGTACGAATAAATAAAATATCAACGGTGTAATAAAAAAAATTGCCCCTGAAAGCATTTAAAAGTAAATGAAAGCACAAATATTACTCATACGCCCTGGCGTACATTCGAATGATACTATAAAAATGTGCTATAAAAGCAACAACAGCAATGCGAAAAACCAGCCAACAAACCACACAACCGTTACAAGTTTTCAAGCCATTGTCATCGATCATTTACTCCCGCCTCATGCTCGCATACGCCTTTAACACACCTCCCCGCTAGATTTAACGCTAAAGCTTAACATTCATTGCAATTGTTGTTAGTGTACTATTGGTATTTTATTTTTTTTCGCAATTTTTTATAGCATTTTTTGTAGACATATCGCTATATGTGACTTTATAAAAAAAAATTTAGAAGTAAAAATTGAAAAAAAAATAAAAAAAAGTTGATTCACATACAAATATTGGCTGCTGTTAGCGTAGAGTCAATTTAATTTATGTGTTTACGAATATTGCATTTGTTTGTCTGTTTGTTTGATTGTGTATATGTGTGTGAGTTAGTTATTGTCGTTTTAGTGTGCAGTATATAGTCGCTTGCAAAAATATGTTTTGCAGTTGCATATAACATCGTATTGTGTCATGTAAATTTTATATGTTTATACTATTTATTGCCAGCTTTGTCGGCTTAAATTGATGTATTTTATTAATGAGAAAAATAATAAATTAGCAACAATTTTTTGATACATCACATGCAAGAACACAATAGAGTTTTGCAGAAGTTCGTGCATTTAAATTGTATACCCACCTGCGCGGGGCAAAAAATGCTGCTTCGAGATGTGCACTTACTTTGAGGTTACAATACTGACTAGGACCACGATTTGGTGGAAGGGAAGATACGCAAACGCCTCTGTGAAATAATATGGTCAGAAAAACCAGTGAACGTATCACCCAGTGAAATTTACTATGTGCAATTTTTCTTCATTGCTAGTGCACCTGAATCTAGGAGTATAAACTGTTGTTGTTGTAGCAGTGCTTCGCCCCTTACAATAGGTGCGCCTACTTACAAATTGTCATCAATATCATCCAAGAGGAGTCCAAGGCCGTTTCAACAGTAGTGGACCAGAGAAAGAGTGATGTTAGGAGAGTTGGTTCCACATTGCAATCGAAAAGATGGTTGGTGTCATGGGGACACGTTGCAAGTAGGACATACATTACGTATGTTGGGGTTGATTCTGGATAGGTACGAGTTTAAGCTGTTACAGCATTCAGATCGAAGTTGAGCCAGAGTGACGTGCATCTCCCTAAAGAGATTGCTTTAATCTTCTGCGAGTTCATGGCAAATAACTTTAAGAACGGGGTTTGCCGGACCGACGCCTTTTTGTGGATACCACTGAGGAACTTTTTGTGTTTTTCTTCTAATAAGGCTGAGTTCTCGCATGCCGTATGTACTTATAATGCTTGCGGGGATGACTTTTTAAGTACCTGAGAGGCGTGGCCTCTTCACACAAATGTCTGTTGGAATATCCAGGTTTCTGGGTATTAAACAGAAATTGTTTGTCCAGCGTTTAATTTCTCTTGCTAATTGTGTAAATGATATTCTGGGGACATAAGAAGAGAGCGGTTCTGAGAGCGCAGTTTTAACAGACCTGTATTTTCTGCTAGTGAGTTACCTTCAGGCTTGGAGACCATATCGGGTCCGCGTAGCATGTAATCGGACGGCCAGTTGTCTTGCAATTTTCTCTATATTTACGCCAAGTAATGGCGGAAAGGGATTTGAAGATTTTATTACTGCTCTGGATTTTAGGTACGATTGCGAATGTATGCTCGATCAAATATAGATCCTGATCGAATGTCGTACCCAGTATTTTGGTTGTAAGGCAGTCGGTGGAACAATGACATGGATGTCTAACATTGTCGACATTTATTTTGTGTATGTTGTAAATAGTGTCGCCGATGATTTGACGACGTCAGGTTTTACGAGGCTGAAAAACTGGAGTATTAGAAAGATAGTTGTATATTTTATTACAACTCATCGACGGTTTGGCTGGGAGCCATTCTCGTGCTGTCATTGGGTTAGTATATAATGTTAACTCCTTCTGGTGTTGAAAGCAGCTTCGATCTGTAGAAGCTAAACAAAAGCGGGTATAGACACCACCATGTGGCAACCCTTGTTTAAGACAGAACTCTTTGGCCTGCCTGAAACCATATCCAATAAATTCAGTCTTGCCTGCGTCTGTTTGTATACAAGGGTATTATAACGCAAATTGGATAACGGTCATACGTAATAAACTGAAAGGAATCGAGATACATATAGACTTTCTTATGTCAAAATTATCAGAATCGAAAAAGATTTTGATTGAGCTGTTTCCAACCGACCGGTAACACGATAACTTGAGAAAAATTAAGTATCGTCCGAAATTTTGGGCTGGCTGCCTGAGTCAGAAAGATGAATCCAAATGTCGACATCGAATGCAAACGCCATTTAGCGACATGAAAATTTACAAAGAAAAAATACTATAATTCTCTAGCAAAGACCGATAAAGTAATGCATCTTTAGATATGGACTGCTTTAATGAACTAATAGGCGTGACACTGCTCACATTGAGAAGAAGAAAATTTAAAAGTTTTGCAAGCAGTGAATTAAAAGTTATATTGAAATTTACCGTGGAGGTTGTCCTTGCCACTATATAAACACTTTGCGAAAATAAACAAAATTGGTTGGCAACCACGCCCACTGAAAAGAAAGAATGTTGCTTCAAAGTCTGATAATAACAGAAAGCTCAATACATACAACTTAATTATACTGATACTTCTCGTCAAAAGTGATTTGGTGTAGCAAACTTCGCCTGTTAAACATTTTGATTTGAGATAGGGTCGTGGCTGCGCCTCTTTATAGGTAATAATTAAAATACTATTAAGGCCATACCGTTTACTTACCGAAGGACTGAAAGATCAGTAAAATATATCCTCATGAGCTAAATAACATTTCTGCTCGAAACTTTTGAGATGCTGGTAGTTTTGCATTAAAGTTCAACATGAATGAAAAGCTGTTATTCACAACAAAAAATGCGTATGGCACGGCGAGTCGGTAGACAAGGCTTGTATCTAGTCCGGGATTTGGCAATCGTGAAGATCTCATCGATAGCAGATTAGCCAAGTCTTAAGCCGCACTGATAGGGTTCGCCTTTCTCCCTATATCTCTCTCTGCCTCTATGGCAAGACAGAGCCTTCTTTAAAAACTCTGAGAGGATATGCAAACTATTAATGCTAAGCATGTCAAGAGCCTTGAAAATGACCGCAAGGGCGGCATTGTAGGTGGTCCTGGTCAGGTTCCTTTAGTGACGCTTCAAACAAAACTTTCTTGGAACTTTGCTTCTATGATAGTAACAGTTTTATTACTTCTTACAGAAGACAATATTTGCAATTATAAGTGGTATATTTCAGCTTCCGTATCATTATTATACTCAGTTGAGCAGAGCTCACAGAGTATATTAACTTTGATTGGATAACGGTTGGTTGTACAGGTATAAAGGAATCGAGATAGATATAGATTTCCATATATCAAAATCATCAGCATCGAAAAAAATTTGATTGAGCCATGTCCGTCCATCCGTTCGTCCGTCCGTCTGTCCGTTAACACGATAACTTGAGAAAATTTGAGGTATCTTGATGAAATTTGGCATGTAGGTTCCTGGGCACTCATCTCAGATCGCTATTTAAAATGAATGATATCAGCACTATAACCACGCCCAATTTTCGATATCGAAAATTTCGAAAAACCGTAAAAATGCGATTATTCATTGCCAAAGATGGATAAAGCGATGAAACTTGGTAGGTGGGTTGACCTTATGACGCAGAATAGAAAAGTTAGTAAAATTTTGAACAACGGGCGTGGCACCGCCCACTTTTAAAAGAATGTAATTTAAAAGTTTTGCAAGCTGTAATTTGGCAGGAACGTTACTACTATTATTACTTATGTACTAAATAAAAATTAGAAAAATCGGATGAAGAACACGCCCACTATTAAAAAAAAATTTTTTTTAAAGTCAAATTTTAACAAAAAATTTTAATATCTTTACAGTATATAAGTAAATTATGTCAACACTCAACTCCAGTAATGATATGGTGCAACAAAATGCAAAAAATAAATAAAATTTCAAAATGGGCGCGGTTCCGCCCTTTTTCATTTAGTTTGTCTAGAATAATTTTAATGCCATAAGTCGAACAAAAATTTACCAATACTTCTGAAATTTGGTAGGGCATAGATTCTATGACGTTAACTGTTTTCTGTGAAAATGGGCGAAATCGGTTGAAGCCACGCCCAATTTTTACACACAGTCGACCGTCTGTCCTTCCGCTCGGCCGTTAAAACGATAACTTGAGCAAAAACCGATATATCTTTACTAAACTCAGTTCGCGTACTTATCTGAACTCACTTTATCTTGGTACAAAAAATGGCCGAAATCCGACTATAACCGCGTCCACTTTTTCGACATCGAAAATTACGAAAAATGAAACAAATGCCATAATTCTATACCAAATATGAAAAAGGGAAGAAACATGGTAATTTGGTTCGTTTATTGACGAAAAAATAACTTTAGAAAAAACTTTGTAAAATGGGTGTGACACCTACCATATTAAGTAGAATAAAATGATAAAGTTCTGCAGGGCGAAATAGAAAACCCTTGAAATCTTGGCAGGAATACTGTACGTGGTATTATATATATAAATAAATTAGCGGTATCCAACAGATGATGTTCTGGGTCACCCTGGTCCACATTTTGGTCGATATCTGGAAAACGCCTTCACATATGCAACTAAGGGCCACTTCATTTTAAAACCCCATTAATACCTTTAATTTGATACCCATATCGTACAAACACATTATAGAGTCACCCCTGGTCCACCTATATGGCGATATCTGGGAAAAAGCGTCCACATATATAACTAAGGCCCACTCCCGTTTTAAAATACTCATTAACACCATTCATTTCATACCCATATCGTACAAACACTTTCTAGACTCAACCCTGGTCCACGTGGTTAGAACTATGGCCGACTCCCTTTTAAAATACTCTTTAATATCTTCCATTTGATACCCATGCCATACAAACACATTCCAGGGTTACCCTAGGTTCATTTTCCTACATGGTGATTTTCCCTTATTTTGTCTCCAAAGCTCTCAGCTGAGTATGTAATGTTCGGTTACTCCCGAAATTAGACTTCCTTTTTTATCAGTTGGCATGATAAAATAATGTAATGGATAAATTTTATCGAAATTGCTTTGTTTGGAAATAAAATTCATAATAATTCATATTGATTAAAAATAGCCTTGCTATATCTGTATATCCCAAAAAACATAATCCAAATGTTAATAAAGATAAGCGCAATACAAAACGCAGATGCAAACTCACCTACCCTAAGGGACTCCTGTTACAAATACGAATGAATCAATCTTACAAAAATAGGGTATGGGGCGCGATATGGCGCAGTATATTTGATGAGTTCATAATCGTTCCCGAGATGGTCTGTTGCTTTTTACCAGAAAGCACAGGATAAATATCCCTCAGAGGACCACCAATGCCTTTTATTGCTGCAAGAAGAAGGAGAAGACTGATGGCCCAAAACTGATTTTTGATAAAAGTTTTTGGGGTTCTATCACATTTGCAGTAATATCTTAGCAGATACTCAAGCACCCGCACTATTCTGCTGAGTCGCGACTAGAAAGCATGAATGGGTAATATTACTATTATATATTTAATTTAATACGCTTAAGGTCGTAAGAATCAGGAAAGGCCTTTCCATTGATTACACCAAGATAGGATGGTCATCTGTTATCGGTAGGGTCGTTTGCTTCACGTCATATATCGAGACATGTAAGCATGATTTTTGTTCGCCAAGACAGGTAAAATCCCACTCAGTATGAATTGGCCATTGTTGCCCCGTGCAGACCATAGGAAATGTAACGAAAAAGTTTTCAGCGAAAACTCATCTACCTTGGAGATTCCGCTCGCAGTCGTTATAAAATATACAGGAGCCATCCCGTCAAATAGAAGCGCGGTCTAAAGTCTCCTCGGAGCTATATCACGCATTGTAATTCGTTTTATTTATATAGGTACTTCTTTTCATTCTAAATACACTTTTTCATATTTTCCATCTAGGCCTTACGAGATCTTTCAATGTATATCATTGTAGCTGATATCTTCTCACATAATTATTTAATCCAACATTAGAATTTAAGAAGTCGCAAGAAATTGCGAAACATTGTTGGATTGTCATTTGGATTCGCATTTCTAGAAGAGGTTTTCTCAGTTCTCACTGAAGTGCTGGTATTGCTAAATTTCATGGGGCATAGATGTACTAAGAGTATATGTTACTTAAATAACCACATAGTCGCATACAGGGTGATCCTTTTTGCGTTGCCAAAAGCTCCATTGCTGTCGCCAAAGAAGTGAAGTGGTCTATTCTCCTATCTTATCGAGGATGTTGTCTGTAGATATACTTAGCCCGTATTAGACTTTGCAGACTCAAAGCTGTACTAAAAAGTTCGATTGATCCATTGCCTCAGGATTTTGTAATTTGCACGATACTTAAGGCAGGACATACCTTTGGAATCAACGCGAACTCAGGAGGAAGGTATTATATTGTTGAGGGGGAAGCAGGGAAGCGGTACTGGTAAAGCATTACCTGTAGAGTTTGCAGTCATGAATCTTGTGGTAAATATGATTAAAACATCAGCGAGCCCTTGTGTCAAAGTTTGTTTAAGTGACTTACGCTATGAACATTTTTCTTTCGTTTGTTTCATTAGTCATTGAAGGTGCTTGTAATTCTCAACTGGTTAGTGAAATATTCTAAAGATATAGTTTAAATTTTTTATCCCAAAGCGGGGTTTTTCAAAGCAAAATAAGGTGGCTGAACCCACAGCCAATACCTTAGAGCCCACAGTGCTCGCCCCCAATGAATACGTACGAAGGTGTAACAGGTGCAGAGCGACCTCTGTTCTTCTACAAGAACAAACAAATAAAATAAACATATAAAATAACATACGGTCCACTAAAAATAACAAAACAATATAATTATAAAAAAACTATTCGCTCTCCGAATCACCAAAGTATAGACAATGTTGATGTGACTCTAAAATGGCTTTGTTAATGCATTTTATTATCTTGGTTGCCCGCGTTGTTCAGATGCATGCTACTTGATTCATGAGCACAATTACACAGCACAGCTAAACACTTTGATTAAAAATTGGAGGTTCAATAGCGCTACGAAAATTAATAATTATGTGGATGGCAAAGACATTAAAGTTCATTACTATCCTTTCAGAACTTCGATGCCAAAATTCATACGGGCTTATTATTGATTTCTCAAATAGAAAAAAAAGCTTAAAACTTTCTATTCGAAGAAAAACACAGTTTTAAATTTATGGTAAACTTGACATTCCCCAATTTTCTCAATCAAAAATTCTATATGTATGAATTAAGCGGGGGTTGCCCTTATTGCTTTAAGTGTCTGAAAACATTTATTGAAGCAATTTTTAATTTATAATTTATTTAATAACACTGCTTGACAGCCCAAAATGCACCAGAGATGCCATTATGAAATTCCTATGTAAACACACCCCCTGATTTCAAAAATCGAGGTTATTTTTAATTCTATGGTAACGTTTTTGAGATATTTACGAATTAACGTTTTTTTCACAAAAAAGAAAAAAATGGGTCCACTTAATCACATATATCTCAAGAACGAATTGAGCAATTCCAAAAACGGTTTGACAGCTTTTGAAAGGTAATAAAATTCAAGATAACGAACAATCATACGGATTTTTTCCATTTTTTTTGTAAAAGTATAAAAAAATTTGTAATTTGCGAGGAAGGATCTCGAAAACTTTTTATTTTTTTGCAGATTTGTTTTTTCTCTCTAGAGCTCTGTTTTATTCATAAGCGTTTCATTCAAACAAAAGCGATGGACTATACAAAAGTTATAAGCCTTCAGGTAAATATTCCCATTTAATACTTAAGTACCCTACTGCTACATATGTGTTAGTATTCGTATATCAGTTGGTTGGCGAATATTAACTCATATGTACCAGTAGGGTACTTAAGTACTAAATGGATATATTTACTGGAATGCTTATAACTTTTGTATTAGTCCATCGATTTTGTTGAATGAAAGCTTATTTTTTTTGAAATAAAACAGAAGCTCTGAGAGAAAAAACAAATCTGGAAAAAAATAAAAGTTTTCGAGATCCTTCCTCGCAAATTACAAATTTTTTATATTTTTACAAAAAAAATGGAAAAAATCCGTAATGATTGTTCGTTATCTTTGAATCTGCAGGGCCTAGCAAAAAGTGTTGTATGCACAGTTTATAGAAAATTTTATTACGTTTTAAAAGCTTTAAACCGTTTTGGAATTGTTTAATTCGTTCTTGAGATATATGTGATTAAGTGGACCCAATTTTGGAAAAAACCGTTATTCGTAAATATCTCAAAAACGTTACCATAGAATTAAAAATAACCTGATTTTCGAAATCAGGGGGTGATTTTACACAGGAATTTCATAATGGCGTCTCTGGTGCAGAAAAAAAATTGGAATTTGTGATCCAGTGTAATTTGGGAAAAATTTTACAAATAGACAATATTGGTTAATTCTTTGTAGTTCTATATATAGAACAAAAGCAAAAACCAGCTTCTTTGAAACCGTCGCAACAACATGCATATCTTTGACACATAATTACATGCAAAGTATGTACTGTGCAAAAAGAATAAAATATGCAAGGAAATATGCAAGGAAGGCAATTGGGATACAATTTACTAACAACTAAGGCATGACGTGGTTGAATGCGTTTGTAACATTTCAACCATCGTAGAAGTGCGGGTTCAAATCCCACTCCCGGGGAAAAGGATTTGAAGAGATTTACAATGATGTATAATCGAAACAGCTGGCGCCTTGTCCGTCCTCATGTCACGTTGTTTAAATTTTTCCCAAATTATTAAATAAATTAAAAATTCTATATTTTTTTAGTTTACTTTTTACATTTTTCTGCTCTTTTGCGTTGGACGACAGTACAGTATCGTAGTGTTTCAAGTATTTTTTCCCATTCAATGTCACCTTTAAAGTGTGCAATTTCTTCAACAAAGGTCATCTGTAAAGGAAGAAAGAACTACGGTTAACAACAAAATCCAGTGCTTAAGATTAACACTTGCCCTCAAGTCATAGATAAGCAGCAGTTAACTTCAAAAAGAGTTTCAAGTGGGTAAGCGTGCGAAAAGCACGAAAAGTTCAAAGGGAAATAACCCGACAACTGTAACAAAGACAAGGCAGCATAAAAGGAAATAAAAATGCCAGCAGCAAAAATAACTAAAATGCATTTACTAAAGTAAAATGCCAAGACACGAAATGCTAAAAGTAAATAAGAAATGCAAGAACTTTACAAAACGAAAATACAAATTTTTTTCGAAAACAAGAGAATACCTATTTTGAACGTAAAATACGCAGCGATAGTAACGTGCGAAAGCATGGCCTTTCAAAGGATTACAACAACTAAGCAGGTGCGTTTAAACTATGCTTCTAAACAAACAAATGTATGTGTATTAGGGCGGGTCGATTTAAAATCGCACATTGCTCTGTGAAAATCGTATTCTAGGGATCAAAATAAGAAACTTTGCCGAAGGAACCATACCTCTAAAACGAATTCTGAAGTCCCCCAATTTGGGACGAACTTTTGGGTGGGGGCAAATTTTGAAAAATCCCACTTTAACCCATTTAGAGTGCTCCAATCGAGTCCAAATGTATGACCGACCCCCACTAACTTTGGAGACCCGACCCACCGATGCCAGTGGCACACCCCCTGGAACCCCCCTGGGGGTTCACCATACAAACATTACAAAAAATCGCCAGTTTTGCACTTTACATGAAAAAATCAGCTAAATGGCTATGTTTTTTCTTTATTTTTATTTATTTATTTATAATAATATTTATTATTTATTTATAATAATATCTATTTTTTCTCTTAAGAAATTTATTTAGTCAGAACATATGTAAATCAAAAAATTAATTTAAGTGAGTTATAGAAAAGAAACTAAAAAAAATTATTGTTTGAAGTCTTTTTTACTTTCAAGTCTGAGCAATTTCGCACGGCTCTCTAATGTCGTCGCCATAACAGCCTCTACATTTTCCGGTATAACCCGTTTGGAAACGCTAGCTAGCAATTGAACATGTCGTTCCGTTCCTTGTATGTGTGATGGAATTTTTGGATCATTAAACGGTGGATCATCTTGATTTAAATATTCTTTCAATGTATCGTACGGAATGCTTCGCGTCAATGGTGGTTCAAATACGATATTTATATCATTCAAATTGATCATTTCCGTATAACTTGTGCAATTAAAATTTATATCTGGTTTTTATAACCTCTAAGTTCCATTGACTCGTCAACATCGGTTCGATAGCGTAGAATATTCTTGATGGCACATTCGCGCTTTTCTTTGCTATCATCAAACATCATTGATAACAAGATATTTTCCGAATGCGCATAATATGAATTATCTTTAATTACTTCATGACAATTTTGCGTAAACGAGGTTCTAGAAATCGTGACCAACCCATGAACTTGAAAAATAATGCACTGCCGTACACGACAGAGCCGTAATACTTGATATTGAAGTACATTGGCACATAACATTAAATTTAAATTCAACCAGAGTTCTTAAATTTGCATCTGGATTTTCCGTTGTCACATATAATCGCAATAATCTAGCGGCCTTGGTGAGCCACCGAGAATGTACAATTTTCCCTAGTTTGATGTTAGCCAGATCCACCGGAACCACGCCGCTAGAAATTGCATGGGCCATGTCGTATAAGTGCTTCGAATCGGTGGAAAATTAAATTTTTTCTGGAGCAGGGGGCATATTTTGCAACTCAATTTTCTGGAAGCCGTCCACCACCTGAAAATATATAATAATAGAATAATTAAAAATGGTTGACAATTATAATAAATGAGTGATAGCAATAACTTACCGGAAGAGTTTCACAAGTTTCGATATGACGGCTCAGTTTTCCGGTTGCCGACCTTGGTTCAGTGCTGGTTGATTTATCCAAAGCTTCAAACAAATGCCGACACGGAAGTTCGTTGAAGTGTAGAAGGCAAACGAACCAATGCAATGGTCTTTTTAACAGCAATTCGAATCGTCGTATAATTCCACCGTGTGGGCTAGTGTTTGTTGGCTCAGCGTCAGTGCATATTCCAATTAATGCATCCAGTGATATATTTTTATCGTTTGAAAAAAACAAAAACCATTTAATTTGGTTGTTTTGTATTCAGCGGTTTCATGTTCCCAGTCTTACGTAACCAATCAATTCAGAATTGGGTTCTCTCAAAATAACAAGATGAGGTTCTTTTACCATCCTAGTATGATACTTCTCATCAATTTTTATCTATCGTTAAAGTATCATCTTTTCTGCCATCGAATGAAAACGCTAACAAATTGGTATCATCTAACCGTTTGCGAAGCACTTCTTGTCTGCATTTCTCTGAGAACTTTCGATTTATCCATGATGAGAGGTTTCCCATGCTTATCTTTAATTTTAAAATCTTGCAAAAGAGCGGTTCCCAATGCTGATGCTACTCTGTCAGGCACACCAAATTTGTCACATACCAAGGCAAAGTTAAAACAATCGTATCTCTTTGTTTATTGTGAACTTGTGCTTCTATCCATATCTTCTTGAACCGGTGGCGGTGCGTATGTTGAATCATCGGGATCTTGGTATGTTGGCATTGATGACATAGACGTTGCTCCTTGCTCTTCAGTTTCCATCATAAATGCATCCATTGTTAGTCTTCTCTGATTATGTTGATCGTGTATGAACTCTTTGAGGCGTTCGGGAACCCAGCCGCATGCACATGGAGCTGCCTTCAAATCGCATTTACATGTTCCAATGTAAAAAATTGTTTCCAGAGATTTTACATACTCTGTAAATTGTTCGGTGTTGTTTCTTCTCTTGATTTGCTATTGATACTTGTCAAGCAATTTATTCAATTTATTAAATACACTTTTTTTCAGCATTATTTCCATACCAAGTTTTTCCCAAATTCCAATCAACTTATCTTGTACTTGAATAGTGAATGATTTATGGGAAAACTTTTTTGTTCTATTTTAGCACGTTCGCTTAAGTAAAAATAATATCTCAAGATATCCAGATGGGTTGGTAAATTAAGATCAGTTAAATCAGTAGATACACCAAAAACAGTAAGATCATGCTTGGATATATGACTCATTGGGTTTTCGATAGTTGTTGATGTAGTTGCTTCATCTTGCCGTGTAGAGGATGGTGGATTCATTGTAAACTTTTTGATTTGGAATGGTCACTTCACTTATTATTGTTCTTGAAATATTTTTTTATCTGAAATTAGCACTTCACAATTTGAGTTCTTCACAACGACTTAATGGATTCACAAAGACTGTTGCGTTATATATGGTCTACGAGACGAGGTAATAAGAATGAAATGGTAATTTCAATTCTACCTGCTGTGTCTTGTGGTGGTTTAAAAAAAACAACACAAGCAATTTTAGGATCTGCAATTGTGTCACAGTGATACCTTCATTTTTTAAAACGGTAGAATAAAAGACCCACACAACTATGTTTACGACATGCAAATGCATCACAGTGATGCCTTGGTTTTAAAAGGGTTGTAAAAACGCTAATTTCTAATAATTTTTTTAAATTTCTTTTCTATTACGAAGTTAAATTCATTTTTTCATTTACATATGTTCTGACTAAATAAATTTCTAAAGAGAAAAATAAACTCCAAAAAGAAATAACAGGCATTTCGCTGATTTTTTCATGTAAAGTGCAAAACCGGCGATTTGTTGAAATGTTTGTATGGTGAACCCCCAGGGGGGTTCCAGGGGGTGTGCCACTGGCATCGGTGGGTCGGGCCTCCAAAGTTAGTGGGGGTCGGTCATACATTTGGACTCGATTGGAGCACTCTAAATGGGTCAAAGTGAGATTTTTCAAAATTTGCCCCTACCCAAAAGTTGACCCGAATTGGGGGACATCAGAATTTGTTTTAGAGGTATGGTTCGTTTGGCAAAGTTTCTTATTTTGATCCCTAGAATATGATTTTCACAAGCAATGGGCGATTTTTTTGCCTCCCCACAAATCGACCCGGCCTAATGTGTATATATATATATGTGTGTGTGTGTAAATATCCAGTAAATGTGTATATGTGTATCTTAAAGATAAGCAAGAATTGAGTTAATTGCCTCAAATATTTATAGACCCAAAACCAAAAATTAAAACTTAAATATTTTTGTGTTTGTGGGATAACTAAATATATAAGCAATGTATTGAGTTTGTAGGCATGGACAGGGGGTATAAAAAAAATCTATCGAAAACCCTACGATTTAAAATTGCAAAATAAACAAAATTAATAAAGGGAATAACCGTTAATGCATGTATGTATAAGACGTGTAAGAAAATTCAATGCTAAGGATATGTGTGTGTATGTGAGAAAAATTATAATTTTCACTATAAATTAAATATATAAAAATTTAAATGCAATATACAAAAATTGCTATTTAAAACCAAGATGAAAATAAGAAGGCAAAAAAAATTAAAAAAAATTCAACTAAAAAGCTTGAAGGATATATAACAAAAATTATTGAAAATTTCCAAACTTTGCGACAGAAACGGGAACTGAACTATTTTTGAAAATAATCTTAGTGGAAAATAGTCAACAATAACACATTTTTTTTTATACCAAGCAGAAATTTAAAAATATCAAACTTAAAGTTTGGATATGAGTTGAACCTGAATTATAATATAATTGTAAGTCTTGGTGTGTTTGGTGCTGCCTTGGCGAAGGTTCAGTGAAGGCGGTATGTTCGTCCGTATCTAATTACTGTCAAGGTCTGGTCCGTCGTGCTGTCCGTGGGAGTGTGGCACATCACGCTCGAGAACTAGTCCGTAAGGGTGGATGCCACACCTCCTAATCCTACCTATCGTGGCGACGGCTACAAACCTCACTTACCGGCAGTGCTGGACTCCCGGTAAGGTAGCCTAAACAGCTCACCACGACCTCCTGCTAACGCCCGTCTTCTAGCTGAGTGTCATACCAGTTACCACTTTGTCGAACTGTCGAAGTTCAACAAAGGAACCCTGATATGGACACTCGGCTAATCCCTATCCTCGAGTCATGATGACACTTGCCGATCAGGCGAACCCAAACGACGTTGCCATCACGATGGTCCCTGTCCTAAGTCGGAAGACGAAAATAGGGATTGGGTTTGGAAGGGTAAGAAGATAAGAAGAAACAAATTTGGGAAATTTAAGGAAGGAATGGTAGAAAAAAATTAAGAAATTCAAAAATGAAAAATACGAATTAAAATAAAAAATATTGGGAAATTTAAAGTAAGAGATAGTCAATTAGCGTGGAAATGAAAATTTGATCGGGCTATGAACGTTGAGAATACAAAAGCTAAGAACTGAAAAAATTAAAGCGGATTAATGTAGATAAAAAAAAACAAAAAAAAACTGAAAAAAATTAACTAAATGGAAAGACAAAAAAAACTAAAAAGATTACCGGGCTATTATCGTTGGGCGCTATTGTTATGTGGTTGACCGTTTGGGTGGTGAGGAGCGGCGGCAAGCAGGTATGCTTGCGGGCCCAGGCTAGCTCGTCGTCTTGGGCGGGGTATTTCACCACCGTCCTCACCCACAGCCACATGAACAAAAAGGGGGTTCATACCTGCATGTGTATAGAAAGGAGAGAAAAAGCTGAAAAAGATAGAAATAAGCGCGAGGGGCAAAGTTATAGAAGGGAAAGCGTAAGGGGTAGAAAAAGATGAAGGCCTGTCCTGTCAGGTGGAGTCTACCCTCCCTCTGCAGTGCAACTTGCACCGCACCGTGGGCACTGTGCTGACTCCTATCTACTTACAGTGCCCCCAAACCTGACACTGGTCGGTCCTCTGTCACTCGGTCATTTTCCCCACCCATTCACCTTCACCTAACCTGGCCACGCTCAAGCGCAGCACCGACATCAAAAAGTTCAATTTAGCCCTGCATTATTGAAATTTCACGATTTCATCCATACATTATACAATTTATTCATAATTTAATCAGACTTAGAGCTATACACTAAAGCTATCTAATTCATTGCCTGAAAACAAATGATATTTGTAAGCATAAAAGCCCGCTTAAAATTTACTTTCACGAGAAAGCAAAACAAAATGTTAACATACGGTTCAATTAATTTCGATTCAATTCAATTCAAAACAATGGTTTGTAAAGGCAAACAAAAAGTAAAAAGGAAAACTAGAAGTGAGGTTCCTTATACTAGTAGAAAAAAAAATGTTTATGGACCACCCTAATATGTTATCTTACTGACTACTATCTTAAAATCTACAGATATAAAATTCAAACAAAATAAAATAAGAGGGCGAACAAAAAAATTCAAGTACCCTAATCCCTGACCTACCGCAACCGCTCAAGTAAACATAAGATCAAATATGTACAAAGCAAAAGTAGTTCATCAAAGCAAAAGAATTTATATGTTTATGAAAATAAAAGGTATGTATGTAAGTGCAAATGTACGTTTGTGACATTTTTCATGCATGTACATATGTTCGTTGCAATCTGTTTTTATTTTACTGATTTGCTAATTCCTGTTCTATTTTTGCAAGAGCGGGAATCTGTGCTAACACATGTACATACAACTAAACAGGTGTATTTTGATAAATTTTAATGTTTCACTCAAAACACTCACCAAGTTACTCTTCTTATCCAACGGCACCGCTGCAGTTTAGTAGCTGAAACAAAAGAACTCAAACATACATACGTACTCAAACAAACATACGTACCTATGACCACTCTCAAGGTAGCCACCCTCAAACACTCAGCCAAGATCACTCGCTGGTGATCTTTGATAATGAGAGCTTTGGTAGTATCAAAGCTGCCCGCGTGATGGTAAAATGCAAAAATTAAAAATTAAAAATGTGTAATCAAAAAAAAATGTTCTTGGTGCTGAAAGCACAATGTGCATATACACCCTCGGGGTGTGATGGTGCAATTGATTTTGCCAATAATAATAGAAGTACAAAAAATATTTAAAAAAATGGCAAAAATTCGAAAGTTTGAAAATCCTAATTTGGTGCTACCATAGGTAGCAGAAACCATATGCAAAAGAAAAATGTGTATATGGTAGAAAGTGGAGGTATAAAAATACCAAGAAAAATTAAGTGTCAAACTGAAGTAGAAAAATTAAAAAAAAGAGAAGGAAACGGAGAAACAAAAAGAAAAAAAAGGTGGAGGCAAAAGTGCCACGACTAACTTATAAAATATGGAGTTATGGTAAAACTCAAAAATTATATGTTCGAAAAATAAATGCTTGGCCCCGGAAATGAACTAACCCTTTCTTCCTAACCCAATCAAAATTATGACCCTTATAACAATATTTAAATAAACGTAATAATAAATCCATAATATGTAAAATTCATAATATCATTCAGTGTGTTGTTGGAAAAGCTCCTCTCTCCGCCGATGTTTGTCGTTGCTTGTGTTACCAAAGTATGCGAACAGCCCAAAAATATACAAATGTTGTTACCAGCTTTGCGGTCGCCCAATGCCGCTGGTGAAAATTGCTATCGATGTAAAATTTTATCGTGTTTTTGCTGTTGTTGTTGCGGCTCAACTCCGCCAGTGAAAGATGTTATGTGTAAAGTTCCAAGTCCTTGTTGGTGATTCTGTTGTTGGGCGGTATGTCGCCAATATGAATAATTTGTTATTTTTGTTGTTGGTGTGGTGCACGCCGGTAAAAATAAAAATGTAGTGCAGTGCTTTTGGATGTGTGGTAATTGTTGTTGGCCGGAATGCCGCCAATATGCAATATGATGAGTTTGTTGTCGGCGTTGCGCCGCCAATGTAACCGAGATGGTGTAGTTGTTGCCGGACGGTATGTCGCCAAGATGAAAATATATACCAGTTGTGGTTGTTGCGGCCGAATGTTTGCCAACAAAAAAATGCTGTAGTGGTTGTTGTAGTGTCGGTTTGCCGGTACGAATGTAGTTGCTGCTTTCTAACCCCGCCAATAAAATATATTGCTAATGTCGAATGTGTTATTGTTGGGTGCTTTGCCGTCGGCTAAATAAAAACGTAGTGTGGTGCTTGTGGAGGGGGGTAATTGTTGTTGGGCGGGATTTCGCCAATGTAAAAATATGAGATGGCTATGGTTGTTGTTGTTGCGGCCCAATGCCGCCTGTGAAAATTGCTATATTCTAAGTTACCAAGTTCTTGTTGGGCGGTACGTCGCCAGTATAAAATAGATGCTGTTGTGGTTGTTGTTGTGGTGTGCGCCACCAAATTAAAGATGTCGTGTAGTGCGTGGTAGTTGTTGCCGGGCGGTATGTCGCCAAGTATAATGTATTTGTTTTTGGGCGGTACGCCGCCAATATACGTGCCCAGTGGGTCTTTCCCAAAGAAAAATCAATTGTGCGCTGAAATTACATACGAAAGAAAATCTATTTAGAAATTCAAAAGCAAAAGTATATCTATGTACATATATATACATAATTTGCCTACGGATTTCTTGTCTGCATAGTCATATATTCATCTGCATACATATATTTGTATGCAGAGATGTATATGTCGATGCAAGTTTTCTTTTGGCTTGCTCTGGAGATAGGCAAGGTTGGAGCCCCAGCTCCCGTCAAGCATGCTTAAAAAAGAGCATAATATCTTACCCCTTGTAAATTGTAATTTTTTGACAACTGATTCCAGCTCTTTGCACGTCCCGCGGAAACTTTTCGACGCGCACAATTTTCTTTACAAAGCGGGCTAATTCGCGCACTACTAAAGACTATGCACTTTGTTATTTACGGTTGGAAACGCGCACTTCACTTGTAATTTTTCACTACTCACTTGCACTGGGCACTGTTGAAACAAGACTTTGGCCCGTTAACTCAGTTTTACCCCTTCTTATAGCCACCGCCGTGGTAAGGAACGTTACCCAGAAACGGAAAATTTTTACCATTACATGCCAAACTTTCTTTTCGGCTTTCCCGTATTTTCCATCTATACAATCATGCACTCATACATTCACACGCTTACCGCTCCACAAAACGAACACCTACACAGATACATTTGGTTCGTGCCTTGACCGCTCACACTGATACATTCACACGTTCATAGCCTTGTACCAATACACATCTACATACATAATACAAAACAAAACAAACACATAGGTACATGGTATTCGTCAATGCTGCTAGGCTGTTATCAACATAGTGACTGCTGCTAACAACCTGATGCCGACGCGCAACATCTCATTTCCGCTGCAACATTGTGTTCATTGTAGGTACAATGTTGTCACTACGCGATGTTATTAGGTTAGTGGCAACATTGCGGCTAGGGCACGGACCTGGACACAAAACGCATAAACACATAGACGCATATACACTCTGCCACTCATTTAAGCCAGTATGGAGACAGGCTGTCGTTACAACTCCCCACTTATAAAGAAGGAAAAAATAATTCTACCTCCGCTTCACATCAAGCTCGGCCTTATCAAAAGCTTTATCAAGGCTTTGGACAAAGAAGGCGAAGCTTTTCATCATTTGAAGGCAATTTTTCCAGAGATTTCAGAAGCAAAAATAAAGGAAGGGATTTTTGTGGGACCGCAAATAAGGAAAATGATGACCAGTAACCATTTCAAAAAACTATTGTCACTAGTGGAGGCAGCAGCGTGGAATTCTTTTGAAAAGGTCGTTACTTCTTTTTTAGGCAAACACAAAAGTCCCAACTACGACATGATAGTGAACGACTTAATCCAAAACTGTGCGGAAATGGGTAAATAAAAAAACATATTTAAGACCGTTTTCTCAGTTAACTTTAAAACCTATCTGCCCGATAAACAAAAAATTTTTATGAAAATTTTTAAATTTACATGAGAATATATAGCCCTAAATCTGAATTCATCGTCCAGTTCCGAACAAACAAGAACGAGAAAAATGTAAACAAAAAATTTGTTCTGAATTGAAAGATAAATCCGGCTAAGAAAATTATACACTAATGTGTCACTTATGTATTTATCTAGTATAATTTTTTATTTTCTTTCAGGAGTAAACATGTTTTTCAAAATTCATTTTCTACACTCCCATTTAAATTTTTTCCCGCAAAATCTTGGCGACGAAAGTGACGAGCATGGCGAAAGGTTACACCAGCAAATGAAAATGATTGAAAGTCGGTATCAAGGATTCTGGGATGTCGCTATGATGGGTGACTACTGTTGGTTTCTCATAAGAGAAATCGATCCTAATCTAAATAAGCGTCAAAACAAGACACATAACTTTTTCAATTAGAAAATAAGATTATAGAGTTAAGACAGAATCATATGTACATATTCTATTATTTGAAGGTTACTTAAGTTTTACTACATGGATATATTTATTTGAATGCTTATAACTTTTGTATTAGTTCATCGGTTTTGTTGAATGAAAGCTTATTTTTTATAATAAAACAGAGCTTAAAGAGAAAAAATAATCTGCAAAAAAATAAAATGTTTTTGAGATCCTTCCTCGCAAAATACAATTTTTTTTATATTTTTTTCCAAAAAAAATTGAAAAAATCCGTAATGATGTTCGTTATCTTTGAATCTGTGGGCCCTAGCAAAAAGTGTTGTATACACAGTTTATAGCAAATTTTATTGCCTTGTAATAGTTTATAGCAATTTTATTGCCGTTTTGGAATTGCTCAATTCGTTCTTGAGATAAATATGATTAAGTGGACCCATTTATTATGAAAAGACGGTTATTCATAGAATTAAAAATAACCTTGATTTTCGGAATCAGGGGGTGATTTTACATAGGAATTTCATAATGGTGTCTCTGGTGCAGAAAAAAAATGGAATTTGTGATTTATGTGCATATACGTATATCAATTGAGAATACAGTAAAACATGCATATTTATTGAAAAATAGTGAATAATTACTCAAACAATGGTTAATGACTCATATCTTTATGGCAGCTTGACTCCCTAGACAGAAAAAAAATACACGAAAAATCCTGTTGTTCTAGCATGGCCCTATTATCATGCCCCACAGTGCATATTTCTCAAGCATGTTGAGAAAAATGTGCTCGAAAGTCTGCACATCTCTGTCAATGCTAAAAGGGCACAGAATGTGTATAGGCGGGGCTGCCCCAAGGCGACCTCTGTTACAGCGGCAAAAAACACTCTCATAACTAGTGGCTAACATGCAGAGCTACAGGTTATTATTCTCCTTAAAAAACGGTTTAACAGTTCCCTCCTAAAGCGCAACGCTTGAATTATACAACAAAGAAAAAAATAAAACATGTGGACTTGTAGCCAATTTATCAAGAAATTGCGGTGTCGGTTTATAAGGACATCCTTTGAGCAAGCAATTGACAAACGTGTATGATTTTTTAAAATGTTCTGAACAAACGTACGGACACTTAAGAAGGCTAAATTCCCTTGCTTTGCATACTTCGGTCCATGTTTCTTCCACCGAAACAATTTTCGGGAGCTCAAAAAACTTATTAAAAATCTTCTTTTCTAGGCTGATATTTCGTATTAAAATATTTTCAAAGCATGGGGCTAATTTTTTTCTTTTTTATTTAAAATAACTATGAAAGTAATTTAGTCGTATTCGTTAATATGAAATCCATCAAAATTAGAAAAATTCGTAACAATTTTCAATCTGGTAAACTACCTCCATTTTTTGTGTATAATGATTTATTATACTGTAACGAATTTAGTGCAATTCCGCGTATTTGCAACCTTCTACTAACGTTCGTTTCGCTACACTGTTGAATAGATAACGCCAATATTCAATAATGCAAAATGGTCTTTACTACACTACTTCACAATGACACTGATACTTCACAACCAATACCTTGCTTAAATCAAACTGATTACCCATGCCTCAGCTGGTGCTGCTTTTATACTCTTCGGTTTCCTCGTTTGCATATTTCTAGGCGTTTCTCCTTCTAGAATTTACTACTTGTTTACCAGCTATAAACTACAGATACACGTTTATAGCTTCTCGCATAGCAATATGCGCGATGATTGTATACTTTTGTGAGTATCTCTCCGCTGCTGTATGTACATATGTGTAGACATAATGATTGATTTGTTTATGCAGATACAAGTAGTATCGGCTTAGAGATGATAGTATGCTTTAGTGTTGCTAATATTCGTCACACTGCCCTCCACCTAGTCTGATCGTCCCGATCAGACAAATCTCTCGATCTAAACGCTGCCAGCCTTTCCAAATGAACCACTTTCATTTTGGTTCGTGGTTTGCCAATGGCTTATATGCGGACACTACATCGTTGATCCGTTTTACAACTTTGCATGGGCCTTCCCAATTACACTGCAATTTCGGGGACAAACCTTTTTTTCGTTGTGGGTTGTATAACAGCACCAAATCTCCTTCCTGAAACCCTTCCGAATAATTGCTTTATCGTATCTGGCTTTCATCTTGTCACTCATAATCTTTGTTCGTTGCCTTATCAGATCGTGTATCTCTCTCAGCTCTTCTTCCAAGACACCAGTGGATTTCTTGACATTTCTCTCCGCATCGGCATCTATCCCAAACTTCAAATCAGCTAGCAGTCGAAGGTCATTGCCAAAAATTACCTTTGCGGGAGTTTGGCCCGTTGTCTCATGCACTGCCGATCGGTAAGCCATCAAGAATAATGATATGTGTGTATCCCACTCCTTATGGTACTTGTCTACTACTTTCCTTAAATGCTCCTCCAATGTTCTATTGAACGTTCCACCATACCATCGGACTGAGGATGCAATGCAGTTGTCCGTGTTTTTCGAATGCCCAACTTCTTACACATTTCTTGGAACACAGCTGATTCAAAATTCCTGCCTTGGTCAGAATGTAACTCCATTGGTACACCATACCTTGCAACCCAATCGTTTGTAACCACTTCTGCTACTGTTTCCGCTTCTTGGTTTGGGATTGGGTATACCTCTGGCCATTTACTGAAATAATCCATAACCACCAGTACGTATTTGTTTCCGCGGTTGCTAGTAGGAAATGGACCTGCGACATCCATGGCGATCCTTTCAAATGGTGCACCTGAAATATACTGCTTCATCTGGCCATGACTTCGTGTTTTGGGCCCTTTCGCTCTGCTGCAAACCTCGCAGTTGGCAATCCACTCGGTGACCGACTGACGGCAACCAACCCAATAGAATCTCTGCTTAATTTTCTCGAGCGTCTTCGTGATTCCAAGATGACCTCCACTTGGACCGTTATGTAGCTCACTGAGCACGTCAGGAATCCTCTTTCTGGGAACAACTATCAGTTTCTTCTTGCATTTGACCATCCTCACTCTCCCATACTCGATGCAAGCAACCGGATATCAATTCTAAACTGTTCCACTGTGCCCAATATGACTTCGCAATGGGACTCTCTGCTGACATTCCTCTCTATTTGGTCTTTCGTTTCGTTCGAGCCCTTGCATAACATGTGACAGATCAGTATCTTCTAGCTGACACTTCCTTAGTTGTTCCTTGTCCCATTCATCTGTACATGTTATAGTCATTAGCCGGACATCTATAATGTCTTCTTTAGCCTCGGCCTTTGAACAGTGCTTGCATTCCAAACTACATGGTCTTCGTGACATTGCATCAGCATTTCCATGGGTACTACCTTTTCGATGCTCAATGGAAAAGTCATAGCTTTGTAGTCGCTCGATCCACCGTGCCAATTGTCCTTCCGGATTACGGAACTGCAGAAGCCATTTCAACGCTGCGTGATCTGTCCTGACGCGGAATCGCTGGCCGTAGAGGTATTTGTGAAAATGTTTAATGCACTCTACCAATGCCAACAGCTCTCTCCGTGTAACGCAGTAGTTCCTCTCTGGTTTTCCAATTGAACGGCTGTAATATGCAACTACCTTCTCCTGTCCATCAACCAGTTGTGACAAAACGCCTCCTATAGCATATCCACTCGCATCTGTATCTAGAATAAATGTTGCTCCTGGAATCGGATATGCCAACATTGGGGACAGTGCACAAAACGCTCCTTCAATGTTTGGAAAGCCACTTCTTGCTCCTTCTTCCATTCAAAAGCTTTATTTTTTCTTGTAAGCTCATGGAGGCTATGGGCTACGCTGGAAAAGTTTGGTACAAATCGGCGGTAATATGTGCACAGCCCAAGGAAATTTCTCAATTCATGCAGGTTCAGTGGTCTTGGCCAATCCTTTACTGCCTCTATCTTTTCATTCGCAGTACAGATGCCTTCTGTCGTTACCTTGTGACCCAAATAATTTACTTCCTTTTTAAACAGCGAACACTTTTTGGGACTTAGTTTCAGACCAGCACCAGCTATTCTTTGGAAAACCTCCTCCAAGTTCTTCAGATGTTCTCGAAGTTCTTTCCCAATACGATGATGTCGTCTAGGTACACTAAGCATGTTTTCCAATGTAGTCCTTTCAGTACCTGATCCATGAGTCTTTCAAAAGTAGCTGGTGCATTACATAGTCCAAAAGGCATCACTGTAAATTGCCAAAGACCATCACCGACACTGAAGGCTGTTTTCTCTTTGTCTTCCTCCTTCACTTCCACTTGCCAGTAGCCGCTTTTCAAGTCCAGTGTGGAAAACCATTTCGTACCAGAGAGCGAGTCCAGAGTGTCGTCAATTCTTGGCAATGGGTAGCTATCCTTTTTCGTAACGTCATTCAACTTCCGGTAGTCCACGCAAAACCTCATTTTTCCATCCTTCTTCTTTACAAGTACTACCGGTGAGCTCCATGGACTAGCTGATGGTTCGATGACGCCGCTGTCGCTCATTTCTTGTATGATTTGACTCACAACTTCCCGCTTCGCCAGTGGAGCACTACGTGGAGCTTGACGGATCGGCCTCGCATCTCCAGTGTCAATTTGATGTTTCACAACGTTGGTGCGGCCTGGTTTGGAGCCATCTTGGTCAAATATGTTCGCGTACTTTAGGAGCAGTTGTTTTGCCTTACTCTGATAGTCTTCCTCTAGTCCCTCCGTCCATGCCATGATGTCATCTGAAAGATCAATATTGCTAGTTGAAACGTCTTCCTGGAGCTGTTCACAATTGATATTACTTCAGCCTCTTGGCATCTTCCCAAAATAGCTCCTCTGGTCAGTTTGAGTGGTGACTTGAACTCATTGAGTACTCTTACCGGGATACGTCCATCTTGTTTTGTTATAGCCAGGGTTTTTCCTACAAGTATGTTCGGTGTTGATTTGTTTGCTGCCTCGACAACCCACAATTTGTTTGTCCCACAATCTCCATCAACCTTTGCCCAGATGACTGCTTCGGATTTTGGTGGTATTTGCTGACTCTCTTCCACCAGCACTCGTTTACTGCTGTAGCCTCTCTCGTAGCCGAAATTAAGTGGCACATCCATGTTCTTATATCGCATCGTCTTGCTTTGCATGTCGATCTTGATGCCTTGGTCGATTAAGAAGTCCACTCCAATTATGATTTCATCAACAATCTCTGCCACTATAAAATTGTGTACTACCGTGACGTTCCCAATTGCGACTTCACATGCTACTTCTCCAGAACGTGGTGTCTTCTCCAGTGGCTGTACGCAATCTTGCTCCATGCAATGGTCTTATCTTCTTGTTGACTAAATCCGCTCGAATGATGGAATGAGATGCACCCGTATCTACAGTCAGTAAACGTTCCTTTCCATCCCACATGTCCTCCGACAGTAAGATTGCTTGACCTTCTTCCAATTTGCGATAGAGATATGGGGCATTCAATTGAGGGAGCCAGCTGTCGCCCCTTGCGGCTGACTCGCTTTAGTTTAAACGATTGAGTGGATTTGGAGATTTGCTCATCTCCTTCAGCTCTGCGTTTACGGCCACCCACATTGTTGGAGCTATTAGAACCGGTGCTGCAATGACGTGCAATGTGACCTGGGTTGTGCCCTCAGTGCTTCCAAAATTGTGTCTACCCAGTCTGGCCTTTCCACTTCCACGCGATGAGCGTTTTGTACGCTGGCTTACTCAAAAGTGAGGCTATTTCTTGAGTCAGTGCATGCGATACCGTTTCAGCAAATGTTAGTTTTTGGATTCGCATATGTAGCTCGATTCGTTTCCACATCTCGTATGCCATTTATGAAGCTCTGAATTTTTACCCTCTCGGTGTATTCCACGGGTGCGTCCGCATTTGAAAGATGGCCAGTCTTTCGACATCTGACGAAATCCTACAAAGTCTCATTCTGAGTTTTCAATAGATATACTGTTTTGTTTTTCTAAAGATATATTTTGCGTCAAAAAACCAATCCAATCAGTATGTTTAATCCCTTTTTCGTATTTGGTACAGAATTATGGAATTTTTTTAATTTTTCGTAACTTTCGATATCGAAAAAGTGGCGTGGTCATAGTCGGATTTCGCCCATTTTTAATACAAATACAAAGTGAGTTCAGATAAGTACGTGAACTAAGTTAATAAAGATATATCGATTTTTGCTCAAGTTATCGTATCGGAAGAACATACGGTCGACTGTGTATAAAACTGGTTTCAACCGATTTCGCCCATTTTCACAGAAAACAGTTATCGTCATAGAAGCTATGTCCTTACCAAATTTTTTGTTCGACTTATGGCATTAAAAGTATTCTAGACAAATTAAATGAAAAAGGGTGAGCCACACCCGTTTTGAAATTTTCTTTTATTTTTGTATTTTGTTGCACCATATCATTACTGGGAGTTGAATGTTGACATAATTTACTTATATACTATAAAGATTTAAAATT